>CAUYQV010012332.1:0-31096 GCA_963574575.1 Galagoides demidoff
TGATTGACTGAGAGCCGAATGCTGCTGGACAGTCCCTTTCTCTTAGTACTCTGTAGCAGGAAGAGTTAATGAGACTGAGAACTGATTGGAGGGTGTTTGATGGTTTAGCTTTTAACAGGCGGAGGAACATGGCTCAGTGCGTGTCACCCTCAGCAATGTATCCACGGTGGCCTTGCCACGCGCGCAGTGTGTCCTGACCACAGGGTACAGGTACCGTTAATGAAGGGTCTGCAACATAAAGCCTTATAGACACACATACACACAGGAGAAAATTGTAAAACCTTGAACATTTGTTATTTATATTTTTAAAAATGAAAAAGATCACTATGTTTGTGTGCTAACCACTTATTTGATTCTATTTTGTGGTGGACGTAGACGATTATGTTTGAGCTTTGTATTTTGTGAAAACCTAAATGAAGAATTCCAAAGATAAAAAAAAAAAAGAAATCTTTCCCAACAAAATCAATAATAGTGTAATTATTCACCACGCTCTACTTATGTATAACGGAGAACACAGATGGGGAAATGAAAGGCCTGGTTTGTCTGTGAACACATTCCTTTAGCTGGCACCCTATCATTTTAAAAATCTGATCTCTTCATTTGGGCGTGTAGTTGTTCATCTACTGGCTTCACATGGAGAAAAACACAATTAAATTTGAGAAGGGGGAAGGGGAGAGGAGGAAGATTGGGGAGTGGGCTCGGTAAACTCTCACCTAACGGACACAATGTAGGTGTATATGGCCCACCTGCTGGGTGAAGGGCTCAACTACAAATTGGACTTTACCTTTATAAATGCAAACAATGTTATTTAATCATACGTATTCTTATATTAATCTGAAAAAATAAAATAACACAGTCTGATTTTCTACTTTTTAAAAACTCCACTTAAATAGTGATTCTGGTCTAGCAACCATCATCTGCAGTGGAGAAAAGGCTGTCCCCCATGGACAGAGCACACCCGCTCTGGGTCAGCACTGTACCTAGCCTGCTGAATGATGTACATTACCTGCTGGGCCCCCGCAGAACTTGAGTTGACAACCCGCTGATGCCAAAAAGTTAAGGCCTTTTTATGAAATTATACTTGGTGTGAAGAAAAAAGAGAAATCCTTAAAATTTTAGAATTAATTTGAGATTGTATACCAAAAAGAGTTTCTCCCCATCCGCGCTTACCTGTACTATAGTGCTCCCTTCTAATTTCTACCTTAAAGCACTGCTCCTCTTAAAGCGAGTCAGATACTTCAGGTTTATGTGAATAAGCTAAGACCATCTTTAGATACTTGAAACAACTGAAATTTTTTTTTCAAAAAAAACCGTGAATACTTGCTCTATATTTGGATATTTACCTCAAAGATTACTAACTAGAGTTCACTGTGTACTATTGGTTTACACGGCCAAAGATTAAATTGATGAAGGAGCGTCTTTTGGTTTGATTCTAACAGTGGGCAAATAAGTTCCCTATAATGAGAGGCTGAGTTAAAATGATTATCTGAAAGCTTTTCTGCCACAGTAAATGTTTCCTCCTCCAGAATCTTTTGTGTTTAAAATGAAAAATAGATAAACTTAAAGCTGCTTTCCTGAATATGAGGAGAGATTTTATGCATATTTCTGGAACAGCCACACCACTCCTAAGGCACAACAAATAAGATGTTGAAAATCATGGAAGTGGGCCGGCGAGTCTCTGGGGGTCGCCCGCAGGGTCGCGGGGTGACTGGTCCGGCCCCGCCTCGGGGCTGCCACGCTGTGGGGAGGGCCGGACTGCGCCCCGAAACTACGTGACCCGGGGCGGGTGGGCCTCGAGTTGGGGTGAGTCCCCGCGGCCCCGGCCCTGATGGGGGGACTTTGCTCCCCGAGACGCCCCCTGCGAGTGTTTCCTTCGGGCCCTGCGGGGAATCCTGGCGCAAAGGCCAGAAACGGCGCCGGTACAGCTGGGGGAGGGGCAGGGCTGGGGTCCCAGCTGGCCTTTCTCCGGGTGTCCTAAAGCCTGAGGCGCGGGGAAACAGCAGGGAGCCGTCACTTCTCCCCAGCGGCGATGGGAAGGAGTTGCGGGTCTCCCACGGCAGTCGCGACCGCTCAGGCCGCTACATGGCAGGAGGGAACCCACAGCGGTGCAGAAACGGAGGCCCCAATCTATTCGGACACATCCTGTCCCTCAGACCACAGGCCCGATTGTCCCCTGGCGCGGGCTCTCCTCTGGGTTTGGGGTCATTCCACTGCATCCAGAGTGAGCCGTGGGGCTGGGACTTTGTTTCGTTATGGTCACCTGGGGACATTGTAGGGAAACTGAGGTAGGGAAGTGAAATAAATCCTGACTTTCCAAATGGCCAAAAAAAAAAAAAAGAAAATCATGGAAGTACATTACACATCATAGTTAGAGGTCACTTTCAGCCCTAAATATCCATACTTCTTTGACCCTGGGGTACCACCTGCATTTCATAGTGTTTTTACTAGCCGCCTGACCTTCAGCAGGTAATTTAATATCTCTGAGCTTCCTCTTTATACAGTAAGGCAATAAAAGTGACTGTGAGAGAGAAAGAATGCACGTGTGTCTTGGCATCTGTGTATATTTTGGTCCATTCCTTCCCCCGCTTTAGCCCAATAGGTTCGGATAAAGTAGATTCTATCTGCTAATTCCAAAGTGACACAAGGTACAGGCTGAGGCTAGAAAAATTCATTTCCAGGAGTTATCAGTAAAGCACTAGTTTCCTGGGTTGCTTAATTAATAAAACATAGCGGATCTGGAGCTCTTTGCAGGTGTCTTTGCCATTACAGATGAGAACCTACTTGAGAATGATGCCAACAGGGATAAAACTAAGGATGAGGAAGGAAGAGGGAAATCTCCCTCATCTCCCTGACTCTACAACTTGGACATCTGGATTCATCCTTGCCCAGAACTATCCCAGGTTTTATTAAATTACCTGAGTGAATAATATTTTATGGATTGTAAAAGCTGGTCCATGTTGAGTCTTCAGTCATTTGCAACCAACCAACGGCTAAAAATGTGATCTTTCTAAAGATTGAATTAGATGATGTAAATGAAAGCAGTGGGTTAAATTAAGTGTAGCTTTAGTTTCTTCAAATCAACATTGTAAGACCCTCCATCCTCATCCAAAAAGAATTTTCACTTATTACTATCAAATTTCATAAATGTTAGTACTTCTGATTCAAGGTGAGCCAAAAAACATTATATATACTACATAGATATTATTTTAGTTCACAAGTCACAGTTAGTTCAGTTTCTACTCAGCATTTGACATATAACTATTTCCATCAACGCCATTCTGCTGAAGATGTTACGGAAAATTCACTCCCAGTATTTGCTAACAGCAAGGAAGTCACAGATGCCAGATCACTGGAATTGTTCGAATTACATTTGATTTGCTGAATGCCCACACCCGCTACATTTCTAGACTATAAATTTTTTTATTAGAATTCTAATGTATTTGAAAGCATAGAAATGAATAAGGTTGGGGGAAAGTATGGGCTGTAATACTAAAACAAAAGACTAAAACAAAATTTGATTACTTTGATAGTATAGAGGGCGCTATGAAGAGTATTTGAATAGGAACCTGGTGCTATCATAAAAACTGGTGGATAAAATGCTTACGTATTGTGCTCACTTCAGCAGCACATATACTAAAATTGGAACAATACAGAGATTAGCATGGCCCCTGCACAAGAATGACACACAAATTCATGAAGCATTCAAATTTTTCAACTATGGACCAGGATGAAGGAGGGAGAAGTGGGGCACAGGAGGGAAGGAGGGAGGTCAGATAGAGAGCCAGTGAATGGTGGGATCACATCTATGGTGCATAATGCAAGGGTACTTGTCGGATTTATTAAGTATAGAGTATAAATGTCTTAACACAATAATTAAGTAAATGAAATGAGGTTTATATTAACCAGTGTGATATAAATGCTCCTAATCTATATGAAATCAGCACATTGTACCCCATACATGCATTAATGTATACATGATCTATGAGTTTATGATTTAATAAAAAATAAATAAAATTAAAAATGTTATCATATATGTAAAAAATGCTTACGTATTTCGAAAGTTACAGAAAATACAGACAGATCAAAATGGGAAAATGTTCACTGGATTGGTGATCTTACTATGATAGAGCATTTTCAATATAGTTAGGGAGGTGGAACTGAGATTCCGTGGGGGGGAAAGAGTAAAGAAGCAATAAGGAAGTGCAGACACTGATTATCAACTATTTTTTTCCTAAGCTCTGCTGATAGAATAGACAGAATCAAAAGGAACCAAAAATAATAATAATTAATGAACTGAATAGGAACTTACCTACTCTAAATTTGATATATTAATGAAATTCTTATACATATTCTAATTGAGTTTAAAAACTGGAACATCAAAGCACCCTCTGGACTGATCTGGACTGACAATTCATAAGTTCAAATAGACCTTGTTTCTTGAAGATAGAGATGATGCCTGCTTTGAATTCTCCACATCTAGCTCTATTAGTGAATAAGAGTAGCTACAGAATTGGAAATAACCATGTGAGTAAACAAACAGGTTAAAATTGCTAATTTTGTCACAGTTAATTAAAACCACTTCTGATTATTTTATGCTTACTATGCAAGAATTATTGATCACTGAACAAATAAACTGTAACCTTCAAATATTCTATTGAAAAATGGTCCAGAAAGGCAAAAGTTAGGTATATTAATGACATTATTGTTCGTTTTCAGATTTACTGAAAATTTAAAGGGAAAAAAACAATAGGTAAAAAAGAAATAAAAGAAAGAAAATTCTGAAGTCATAGAACAAATTTGAAGGAAACAAATTCTAAGCCTCTCAGGACTGATACATTTATAAACAGTAAGCATTAATTTATGCTTATAAGTTTATAATTTATAAATTTATGCTTATAAAGTTAATACAATTTATAAATTTATAATCAGTAAGCATTAAGGTATGTCTGACCAGAGAAAACAAGGTCCATTCTTCTAATCAAAACACTGAATTTATGCTTGAAGGAAGAATTCATATGGATTGCATATTAGCAGTTTTACTAAAGCGGTACATGAAAAAGCAGTTGCAAATCTGAACATAATCCTTCCTGGCTACTCCAAGCCAGCTGCCATACTGTCTTATGTCCGGTTCTTAAAACCAAAGCCTGAGGCAAGACTATATACATGTGCCAAGTGTTTATTAAGGAGGCACTCCCCAGGGACCTGGTAAAAGGCATAGAGAAAGAGGAGTAGGGGAGTGCGGTAGGGGAGCCAAGAAGAGATGGGATTTCAGATGAATCCCAGCCTCACCTAGGATACTTTAGTCTTGGGCCAGTCATTGGCCCAGGCCATGGCAGGTGGGCAGGCAGGCAGTAGGTAAAGTTCCAGGTGGGATTGGGAAGATGGTGATTTTCTCTAATAGCTCAAAAGTAATTCTCTACAGAGAGTTGAAGGTCCTGGCTTAGCAGCAAAGTACATAGAACTATAGTGAGGCAGGCACAGACCCAGAATAAAGGGATCAGAGGGGACCTGGAGAGAGCCCCTATACGGCTCGTGGTCTGGGAGAGCTACTTTGGACTGGCTTACCGTGCTTCTCATCCTCCCCATTCTATCAGAGAAGAGAAAAAGTCAAAACCTATATTTCATAGACTTCCTTGCAGCTAAGGTTCTATATCAGAAATAGTGTCTGGAGAGTTGTACAGTAGACATGAGGTAGAAAAACTGTCCCACAGCTTTTGGCTGTTGTTACTCTCTCAAGGTTATAAAAATGTGAACATTCCTTAGAAGTATTTGGTGAGTATTTTCCACATAATGCAGTTGAAAAGCAGTGGTGGAACACACACACACAAAAGTGAAACTCTTAGGAATAAACTTAGCTGGGGAAGCAAAATACTTTTACACTGAAATCTGCAGAGCATTTTTTAAAAAAACTAAAAGCATCGATAAATGGAAAGGCATTCTATATTCATGGACTAGAAGACTTAATACTGTGTCTATACCACCCAGAGTAATCTGAAGATTCAATGCAATCCCTATCAAAATCCCAATGGCAATTTTTGCAGAAATTTTTTAAAAAATCTTAAAATTTATATGGAATTTCAAAGGATCCCAAATATTGAAAACAACCTTAAGAAGGAAAAACAAAACTGAAGGCACCAAACTTCTCAAAACACATTACACAGCCACAGTAATCAAAACAGTATTACAGTCATAAAGACAGACATACAGACTAATGGAACAGAATAAAGATCTCAGAAATAAATCCTCACATATATAGTTAAATGATCTTTGATAAGGTATCAAGACTACACAATCATGAAAAAACAGTCTGTTCAACAAATGGTTTTGGAAAAACTAAATATCTATATGCAAGTTGGACTCTTACCTCAATAGATTAATCAAAAATAGATTAAAGACCTAAATGTAAGACCAGAAACAGTAAAACTTCTAATTGAATTTGTTATGATTTCTTAGATATGACACCAAAAGCAGGGGCAACAGAACAAAAATTAACAAATGGGGAGACATTAGGCTTAAACCTTCTACACAGTAAGAGAAACAACTAACAAAGTGAAAAAAAATACTCACAAAATGTGAAGAAACATTTGCAAGCCATATGTCTGATACAGGAATAATATCAAAAGGTTAAATAACTCCCATAACTCAGCAACAAAAAATAATAATTCAATTAAAAGCTGGGCAAAGAACTTAAATAGACATTTCTCCAAAAAAGAAAGAAAAAATAACAAATGTTAGTGAATGAAGATGTGGAAAGTTGGAACTCTTGGTGGGAATGTAAAATGGTATAACCACTATGGACGATAGCATGGAGGCTCATCAAAAAATTTAGATAGAAGTACCATATGATCTATAATCTCACCTCTGGGTAAATATATACAAAAGCATTGCAAACAAGGTCTCAAAGAGATCTCTTTATTCCCACAATCATTATAGCATTGTTCACAGTAACCAAGAAGGGGAAGCAATCTGACTGTCCATCCACAGACCTATGAGTAAAGAAAATGTGATTTATATATACAAATTACTCAGCCTTTAAAACGAAGGCAAATCCTATCACATGCTCCAACGTAGATGAGCCTTGATGATATCCTGCTAAATGAAATAAATAAGCCAGTTGCAAAAAGGCAAACATTACATGATTTCACTCATAGGAGGTGTCTACACTAACCTCTTAGAAGCAGAAAGTAGAATGGTGGTGGCCAGGGCCTGAGGGGTGGGGAAAAGAGGAATATTCAAAGAGTACAGAGCTTCTGTTTTGCAAGATGAAAAGGCTCTGTTGCACAACAATGTGCATCTAGTTAACACTACCGAACTGTACACTTAAAAATAGTTATGATGGTAAAACACAGTATGTGTTTTCACCTTGATTTTTTTTAGAAAGTATTGGCAGTGGTAGAGACTATTTGTGCTGCCATCCTAACTGTCTCTGAGTGTCCACCCTCCTGGTTCTGAGGGTGGCAGCAGAGCAGTAGCTACAGCCTTAGAGAGATTCCCTGTAGCAGTGTGTGTCATACTTTATTTTTTTAATTAATTATTTTTGATTAAATCATAACATTGTACATTGATGCGTTTATGGGGTTCAGGGTATTGCTTCGATATACAATATGAAATGATTGCCTTGCACGAAGTAACACATCCATCACAATTATGTCATACTTCATGTGTTGCACACAAGGCCTGGGGGGTTTATTTAAATCATGTTTTGATTCAATTAGTGTGGGGCAGGGTGGAGACACACAAGCTCTCAGGTGATGCAGCACTGCTGATGCTCACACCACACTCTGAGGACCAAGATCAGTTCTGTAGGGTTCACCATATGTCAAACTCTATTCCAGGTTCTAGAGTGATACATAAGAAAAACAGTAGGGGCTGTGTTTCAATGAAGCTTACATAATATCCTGTACAGTCAACAAATAAATAAAGTGAAAAGTGCCTCTCAGCAAAAGCCTGTTAGGCTGATCAGGAATCAAGATTTAATCGATCTCTCAATTTGACACATCCATGCAAAGACGTCTGGATCTTAGAGAGAGAAGACAGCAAAGCAATTGTGAGTCTTGTGATGGGAAGGCAAGTCTTCCACCTGCATAAAAGACTAGGATGAGAAGTCAGGGCAGAAAGACCAAGTAAGTGTTTTCTTCACCCTGAGGTGTTGGTCAGGAAAAGTGAGCCCTAGGAAATGTTCCCAGTAAACAGGTCCCAGAGCTTTGAAGTCTGGGGAAAGCCTCATAATTGTAGAGTGTGGGCAGCAGAACAAGAAAGTCAAGATAAGGGAAGGAAGAGGAGGAAAAGAGAGAAGGGAAAGGTGGAGGGAAGAACAGAGGGCTGAGAAAGAATGAAGAGAAGAACCTGGTTGTCTGCAAGTCATGAAGCTCCACCTACTGCTCAGAGAAGGTTTTGCATGAAACATTAACAATCTTCTCTTCCTGAAGGTGGAAAAATGATCCAGTATAGTGAATTGGACTGGGTGTCGGGATCCCTCCAGCTCCTTCCTAAGTGTGTGACCTCAGGCAGGCCTTTCCATGACTGCAGCCCCTGCGATATCTTGATCACACCCTGGACGAGACGTCAGAGCAGATGACCTAGTTAATCTATGTCTAGACCACAGACTCACAGAAACTATGACATAAGAAATATGCACCAAAAAAAAAAAAAAAGAAATATGCACCATTTTAAACTGCTAAATTGAGAATAACTTTTATGTGGCAGGATACAACTATTAAGAATGTAGGTTGTTTACTTCAATAGGCACAAAGCCCTGTGCTTGGGCTGACCTGCATTTCCGTGACTCTGAAGGAGTCCAAGCTAATCACAGACACAATAACAGTAATAAGAAAGGGGAAATGCTGCAGTACAGCAAAGCCAATCTGTGATCTGCAATTCTCTTGATTTTCGCTGATGTCCAAGGCAGTAAGAGAAGCTCTCTGGTTAGATTTAAACCCTCTGACCCGTCATCCATGGCTCCCCATTGGACTAATGGGATTTGAGACTTCACTCCCTCGTCCAGCTATTGTCCACCTGAGATGTCTAGCAAAGCCATTGTAATGTAGCTCTAGCACAACAGACCTTAAGAAAATAGCAGTACTATGAGCCTCTCAAATGTATAGAATACCAGATAGTTAAAAAAAGTGCAGGGCTAATCTATACAGCAATGTTGGAAGTGAAAGGCTTTTCACTGAGTTTTATGCACTTGAGTAAATAGACAAATGTTCTCTACCACTGTTCTTCACTTTCCCCCCTTTTATGAGGTCTGGAAAAATGGGTCTACTTCTTTCTCTTGGTGATTCTTTCCTACCCTATTCCACCCACACACATACACACACACACATATACCACTGGGATTTTTAAGTGTAGGCAAGTAACCATTAGGAATAAAGTGAAAGTAGCCAAATTGGCATTGCTTGTGACTGAAACCCAATATACATTGTTCTCCACCAGAAATGATAGAGTTACAATCCTTGACTCTTTTTCAAAGGTGCCACAACCCTCTGTGCCATCTTGATCTCTAAGCCATGTCCAGGCAATCACACCCTTTCCCAGGCCCTGGTATAGCTGAACATAGCACGGAAGGCAGCTAGATTAGGTTTCATCATATCAGGCAAACAAGATTGCCCTGGAGGGATGGGACGTGGCATCAGCTTTCCAGGAAGCTTGCCGGAAACTCAGCCCTCAGCACAGATGTACTGAATCAGGATGTACATTTTATTTTTTATTAATTGACCTTTTTTTTTAGACAGAGCCTTAAGCTGTGGTCCTGGGTGGATTACCCTGGCATCATAGCTCACAGCAACCTCCAACTACTGGACTTAAGCAATTTTCTTGACTCAGCCTCCCAAGTAGCTGAGACTGCAGGCACCTGCCACAGCGCCTATCTGTTTTTTGGTTGTTGTTGTCATTGTTGTTTGGCAGACCCAGGCTGGATTCGAACCCGCCAACTATGGTGTATGTGGCTAGTGCCTTAGCTGCTTGAGCTACAGGTGCCGAGCCATATTAATTGATTTTTTTTTTATTTATAACTAATACGGTGATAAATGTTTAAAGTGAAGAAAGTACATTTTAACAGGACCTTCAGGGAAGGGTGAATCACAGCCCTTGCATCGATCTTAGTTTATCATTCTTTCCTAGAAGATATTCCTAAATTGTCAAACAATAGAAACTCACAGGATTCATTCCTGAATCATCCTCCATGCTCTCCTTGCCCCATTCCAAACAGCAAAGAGTTGGGAGTGAATGCTGATGTACTTAGATGCAGGGGTAGTTGACAATTATCTAAGATAGGGTCAACCTTGTGTTTTTAATAATTACTGTATGTTTTTAAGCATAAACCTAATGCGTGTGGAAAATATTTTAAAATGCAGAAAATATTTGAAAATAAACCTCGTAAGTTTCCATCTAATCATTTAACATTCAGATGTATTATCATTGCCTTTCCCTCCACGCATAAATATAACACATATTGAAGTAATATACGTATGTGGACTATAGAAACCCAGCTATTATAGCAGAACTGAATTTATATGGATACCATGTATGCAACTTTTGTAAACAATTGTTTTAATTAATTATAAATGTTGAACATTTCCACCTGTCATTAAACATTCAAAATGTGATCTTTTTGCTGCATGGTACTACACTGTAAGTTGCAAGTAAGCTCGTACCTGCTTATATATACTTCTTTTTCTTTCTTTTTTTTGCAGTTTTTGGCCAGGGCTGGGTTTGAACCTGCCACCTCTGGTATATGGGGCCAGCACCCTACTCCTTTGAGCCACAGGCGCCACCTACTTATACATACTTTTAAGAGAAACGTAGCATGTATCCTCCACAAACTCAGGCATTATTGAAGCATTATCATACTGTCCCCAAGAATATATTAGTGCTGAGCATGTAGTAGGTGCTCATGGCAATATTCCTTGTACTAAAGACAGAATGGCTGGGCATCTTATAAATATTTAATCAAATTTCACTCATAAATGTTATCTTAACAAAGTCTTTCACTCTACCTCTGATGAGTGATTCCAAAATGATTTATCAATGGATTGTATTGATATAGTCTTCATGTTCAAGAAAGCTTGGGAATATTGTGGTACTGTGCATGGAACTGCTGATTTGGTATAAGGTCAGGACAAGGAAGGCTCTGAGGTAGTTTGTATATGAAGTGTCAGTGGTATCCTTGTGATTTGAGTCATTTATAGATATAGTTCATCAAATGAACCTCCAAATTGCTTTGTACAAATTTTGAAGTAGTATTGTGTCCCTTCCAGGGTCTCATATTTTATTATTTCAGGAAAACCCACCTCTGTGCCATCTAGCGTTCAGGATTCTGTTCCAGTGGCAAAAAAAAATTAAGAAGGACTGAGTACCAGAAGCCTAGCTCTGAATACTGCACTTGTGTCTAGAGAAAGGTTATCTCAATAAAAATACCTCAAGCTCAGCACTACAGATATTTGGAGCCAAATAATTCTTTGTTGTGGGGGGCGTGGAGTATCTTGTGCATGATAGGAAGGTAGCAGCATCCCTGGCCTGCAGACAATAGTTGACAGTAGCCAAATCCCTCCACACTGAATTATAACACGCAGAAATGTCTCCGGTCATTGGCAAATGTCCTTTGTGGAAACAAAATCACCTTCCTGGTTCAGAACTACTGATCCAGTCACATCTACTGGAATTACTGTCTTAGAAAAAAAAGAAAAGAAAAGAACAAGGGTTAGAAAGGATATAGGGAAATTGGAAGCCTCATGCCTTTCTGGGAAAGGTGTAAAATGGTGCAGTCACTGTGAAAAACAGTTTGGCAGTTTCTCAAAAAGTGAAACATAGAACTACCCCGTGACCTAGCAATTCCACTTCTGCATCTACACACAAAAGAATTTTGAAAGCAGCGACTCCAATAAATGTTTGTTCACTACTATTCACTGCAACATTCTTTATAAGAATAAGAACAAAAGAATGGGAACAATTGTCTATCAAGAGATGAATGGGCAAATAACGTATGTGTACATATAATGAAATATTAATCATAAAAAGAAATGAAATATTGACATGTGCTACAATATGGATGGACTCTTAGTTGGATAAGCCAGAAGGTCAGAGATTGTACGATTTCACTTACATGAAGTATGTAGAATAAGCAAATTAACAGAGGCAGAATAGAGAAGAGACATTAGCAGGGGCTGCGAAGGAAAGAAGGAAGACATTATCATTCAATAGGTACAAGGTTATGGTTGGGATGAAAACTGTGTTGAGTATAATAGTGGTGATGGATAAACATCTTTGGGAATATATTTAATCTATTGAATTATACACTGACAGATGTTTAACATTGTAAACATCACTATGTATATCTCACTATAAGAAAAAAAGTTAAAGAAAAAATTCCCTGTCTAGAGTAATCATTCAAATTCAGGAAAATTAGGAAACAAGCCAAAAATGTAAATTTCTGTTCATCCTTGAAAGTGCACAGTCTTTTTAGTTTGTTCACTTATTTATTTATTTTGTACTAGATAGAAGATGATTTGGGTGCTCAGTGCCTGTAGCACAGTGGTTACAGCGCCAGCCACATACACAAAGGGTGGTGGGTTTGAACCCCACCCTGGCCAGCTAAATGACAATGACAACCGCAACAAAAAATAGTCAGGCGTTGTGATGGGCATCTGTAGTCCCAGCTACTTGGGAGGCTGAGGCAAGACAATTGCTTAAGCCCAAGAGTTTGAGGTTGCTGTGAGCTGTGATGCCACAGCACTCTACCAAGGGCAACATAGTGAGACTCTGTCTCAAAAAAAAAGAAAAAAAAAACATTATTGGGCTGGGGGGACCTATTCAAGGAAGTTGAGAGACCTGGCATCCCGCCCTGATTTATAGTATGGCCTGAGCCATATTACTTCATCTCTTTCATCCCCCATCTCTTCATCTATAAATTTGAAGTTATACTAATATTATTATGATAATTTTCAGTTGTAGATTTTTATATTCTAAAATTCTGTATATGAAACTGTGAAATCAGTATTGGACAATTTATTGCAAACCCTGATAAGAAGTATCATAACCATAAGATATAATTTTTTAAAGCAGTCCTTTTTACAGAAGTATCAGAAATTGGTTAGGCATTAGATTGAAGTTCACAAAGCACGGTGACCTGAAAACAGCGTCCCATTGTGTGACGATGTCAGGTTTTGTGGGGGTAGAGTACTGTTAACTCTGCTTTCCAACTTAGAGGTAGAAGATCATCAAAGAGCCTCCCTGTCTTCTTCCTTCCTCCGCTTTCTCTGCCATTCATCTTCTTTATTACTCCCTTCTCTCTCATTGAACAAAACGTTCAAGCTCCAAAAATTATATAGGAATGTTATTAGAAATGAAATATATTTATTTAGGATATTGTTAGACACAGGACCCAAAGATAACGACTACAGAAATATAGCTAATATACCATGAGTCACAGTGTCCTTTTGTTATACAATAGCCTATTTAAACTTCATGGCCATCCCGTTATTAAATGCCGCTATGGTTCCTATTTTGTAGTACAGAAACTGATCTTGCAGCTATTGGGCAAAGAAACTGGCATTTGAAAACTAAATACTTCTGAACACACAGTCTGAACCCTTAACTGTGCCTTGTCTCAAGCCCATGACCATGATAAGCAAGGAATCAAGAGTATCTTCTAAGTAGAAAGGAAGTGTTATGTGGCCCCTGTCTGTTACAAGGGAATGGAAAAGAAAGGTCTCCCTGACCTGTTTTTAAATGAAAAAATATTTAAAAATTAATGAATTATGGATGGCCAAAATCCCCCCTGGGTAAAGTCCTTGTTAGCTGTTATGAGAAGGGCCTTTCTGGACACTCCTTGCTGTGCTTCTTTCTCTTCCACAACATATTAAAAGCAATGACACATATTAATGCATGAAAGATAACTTCAGACAGAAATCAGTTATTTTGTAAGTAGTTATTTATATGTATATCACTTCATCTACCATCCACGAAGCTTGGTTTTACTTACTGATTCATTGATTTTGCTGGTGACCTATAGAAACCCTTTCCTCTAAAAAGAAAAGAGAACCTCCACCATATTATGCTTCATTTCTCCCTCCACCTGACTGGTACGTGGTTCCTTCAGGCCTGGAGGCCCACGGACAGCCTGGTTCCTGTCGGTCCCTCCAGGTTAGGCTTCTCAGGCTCTCTCCTCCAAGCAGCTCCTTGAGTTCTCATATAAAGATGGTTTCTCACATTTGGGCAGATGTTCTGGTCACTTACCTTTCTCGTGACTACTCCATTGAATTTCTTCCATACTTTTGCCTATCAGGAGGATAAGTTTTATAATGAATCAGAAACCCCTGATGACTTAGAGTCTCTTGGCAATGCATTCTGGCAGCAGTTGCCTGAGGACTTGTCAGATTAAAGCAGGTGCACTTCTGCCTCTCCCCATTCCCCATAAGAGGGGATGGATGCTCCCATGAGTACAGTTGTATGCCCAGATTGGGACTGAATTCATTTTCAGGCATTTATTCCCTGCCAGGAGATGCAGGCAAAAAAAAAAAAAAAAGGCACAGAAAACATTATATTTTAATAGTGTGGTGCTTATAGCTTTAGCAACCTGGTCTTTTAACATAATTCTAGGAGACTGTGTCTTTCTCTTTTAAAAAAAATTGGAAAAGTTGGTTCCTTGAGGCCAGAGACATAAAACTCTTTATATCTAACACAGTCAACACAGATCTAATAGCAACTGAATGAAAAGCATTTAAATTCTGATTTTTGCTTTTTGTTGGTTAATTTTTTGAAATGAATTATGGTCCACAATAGATAATTTTTTTCTTATTATCCCATCAAGTGTTTTTGTTCTGTTTTCAGAGAAGACGGGGGCCCAAACTTGAGAGAAGAACCATTTTCCACTATATCCAAGATTTAGCATTTTCTAATCAAAGTTATTAGTCCCAATGGCCAAGTCAACCAGGTTTTATAGCCCTGTCAATTTTAAAATATTTAAGATGATGAGAAACTCAATAAACTAGGATCAACAGCAGCTGCCTATGGGTATTAGGCAATCTCATTCTGTTTTACAAGCCTATAAGGCAGGAATTAACATCCCTGTTTTATTTTATCATTTCATTGATACATAATGGATGTACGTATTTGGGTGATATGTGTGATGATTTAATATATTCATATAATTCAAAAAGATCCAGCCAGTTAATTGAACAACCCCATTCTATAGATAAAAATGTAAGTGGTTGACCCTGAGTATTCCAGCTAGTAACAGAGAAGGCACTCCATCAGAACTAAAAGGGAAGAGAAGAAGAAGGGGGAGAGAAAAGGGTTGAGGGGAGAAGAAACTATGGATAGAAGAAAGAATGGAGAGAAAGAAGGAGGACAGGAACGAAATAACAGGCTACTAACTCTAATCCACTCTTCCACCACTAGTTAGGAGTATTTATTTTGTCTCTCTTCTTTGACCTATTCCTAAAGTAGATTCTATTTGATGGTGAAATGATCTAATAGGCAATGAGATTGGAAGGAAGAGCAATGATCTACAACAACACAGAAAGAAAAAAATCTTTCCAGTGTGAACATGACAATAAACATCTCCTAAGCATGTTTTCTTTCTTTCTCTTTCCTTTCTTTCCTTCCTTTCTTTCTTTCTTCCTTCCTTCCTTCTTTCCTTCCTTCCTTCTTTCCTTCCTTCCTTCCTTCATTTATTTTTCTTCCTCTCTCTCTTCTCTCTCTTCTTTCTTTAATTTTATTTTTTATTTGACTTTTTTTAATTTCAAAATATCAAGGGGGTACAAATGTTTTAGGTTTCATGAATCATTGTGTAATACCTGAGTTCCAGTTAAAGGTTTGCCTTTAACCAAAGAGTGCTCATTAGGTAGCATTCCCTTCCCATGTTTCCCCCACACAGATGATCTCCACTGAGTCTATTGTCTCTCTGTGCACATGTGTTCTCACTAGTTAGTTTCAATTTAATAGTCAGTATGTGTGGTGTTTGTTTTTCCATCCTTGAGATACTTCACTTAGGAGAAGAGTCTCCAGTTCCATCCAGATCGTTACAAAAGCTATTAACTCATCTTTTTTAATGGCTGAGTAGTACTCACTGTTTCCTTACTAGTAACCAGCGGTGTGACTCAGAGAGAAACTAAACTGCCTGGCTACTTTCATCATCTGTAAACTGATGCTAATAATAATTATCACACTAAGGTTGCTAGAAGAAATCAGAAAGATAATGTTGGTGAGATAACACATTAAACAATTATTATGATGTTTCAGTAAGGTTCAAACTTGATAGTACTTGATCAACTGTGGTCATTATTATCATTATCATTTACTCCTTTGGTTTTTCAAGACATCTTTGTATGCTTGAAAAAATGGACCTTGGCTAGGTGGAAAAATAAGAGTTTGAAATCCACAGCTTATCATGAACAGCCTGGAATTGCTACTTCCATGTGCATAGGCTTCGAGTGTTCAGCCTGGGCTCTGCAATTTGTTTTCCATAGACCAGCCAAAATGATACTCACACACAACCAAACGGATAAGAGGCAAATCTTGAGGAGTACATATTTCCATTGGCTCACATAGAGAGCAACCAGTGAATGCACATTTCATAGACTCAAAGATATTGAAGACTCTGCTTCTGGTCCTGTTAGTGTAACTGAAAAGATACTTAACACTGTTAGTGATCAGGGAAGTGGAGCTTAAAACTAAAAAAAGATGTCATGCCCACTAGAATAGACAGCTAAAATTCAAACAGGCCAGGATGCGGAACAGCTCATATATTGCTAACAGTAATGCATTAATAAAATGTTATAATCACCGTAAAGCTATTATTTTTTGTTCCTTTGCAAAGAACAAGCAATTGACAGAAACATTTTATGCAAACATGCTGGTTCTCATAAAAAATATCACCTAAATTAAACATTTCATTGATCATTTTTGCCTGAAATGATTTTTATTACCATGATGATAAAGTAATGATTTTCCAGTCCTCAACTCCCTCTCCATTTACCTGTTGTCACTCAGCACTCCACTGTGACCAAGAGCTCTCTTCTCTCTCCTCTGTCTCTCTCTCAATGAATCAAAGGATTGCTTTTTCAATGGCTGATAAATCACTACTGTCAATTATTTTGTACTCAAATGATCACTAATCTAGCCAGTTAAAATCCCTTTAATTTGGCATCTGTGTCCTTGAAGTGGGCCTCATCATTATTATTATTATTTTAGTATCTCCTTACTTTTTAACACTTCTTTAAATTTTTTAACAGTGAGCCCAGAAGAAAAGCATTTCTTCAGTTTATTAATTCCTTAATATCTAAATCTTCCAATGACTCTCTTTCACACCTGTCTTTGCCCCTCTACTACACCAGCAAGTTTCCAAAGAGAAGAAAAATAGTATTGCAACTATATCCACAGTACCTAGGGAATAATATGTACTAACATATCTGCACACACCCATATACCCTTCTCTCTTTACTTTATCATAAACCCCATAAAGGTGGTGAGTATCTCATATTTCTATTTCCCTGGTTCCCAGAACAGTGCTTTTCATGTAGCAAGTACTCAGTAAGCATCTCTTGAATGAATTGAGGAGAGAGAGAGAGAGATCTCCAAGCAGAAATTCAAAAGTACAACTGGCAATGAATGTGAAGAAACCAAAGCTAGATGTGGTTTTGCCAATCAACTGTCCCTTTCACACTCTGCCTTTTGCATGTGGTAGTGGCAGTGATTTCTATGGCCAATGCCCAAGTTTTCTGAGTAACTCAGACTTGTTGCCTCAATATGCTGCCAAGAGCTAATTGCCTTTCATGCTCCTCTAATAGTAATGACAGGCACTGTTTACTGAGTTCCTGACATATGCTCGGTGGTGAGATGGGTGATGACCCTCCTCCAGTCTGTTCCCTGAACAGTAATAAGAGCCAAGGTGGGCAGCATTATGTGGCCTTATCTTATGAACACTAAAGTTGAAATCTACCAAAAAAAAAATATTTTCCTCATATTTTAAGGAGTTGGTTGTCTTCCCTAATTAGAAAGGTGATGTCTGTGGGGTAACTTGCTGGATGCTGTCTGCTAATAATGAGGACTGCCTCTACCCCTCTATGCTCCCCTATTGTACCATGAGATATGAAAGCAACTGGACAACTCATAACCCAGACTTCCTGGCCAGGAGAGAGTTTGACTCAGATGATAATAGAGAATCTCTTGTGAGATTTAGAAGAGAAGCAAAATCACTCATGTCTCCCCAGTATCACCATCACAAACACATACACACAAACATACATACCAACACACACAGTGCACAAAAATGTACACAATACTCATGCAAACATCCCTCTGTTCCTCAAGAGTAAGGCTCTCACTTGCTTGATTCTTCCCAAGGGCCAGGTAACAAAGTAGGATCCTAATTATTACTGGCCAGTTGCTCCATGTAGCAGCCCATATAGCCTATGGCTCGGAGGAGTGAGAGTTATAGGAAATACCTGTAATGGAACACCTAGGTGAAAAGGGCATGGAGAGAGATTTAGTTCTAACAAGCATGAGAGCTCACGAGATGAGAGCATTGGTGAATTGGTAGTCTCTACACTTGTGGTGTTGAGAGGCATGAGATCAGCCTTATATTAGGCTGGAGGAGAAGGCAGTCAGAAGCATGCGCATTCCATCACAGACTTCCTTACTCTGACTCTGTCTCCTCTCCTACCTGCAGAACACCAGCACGACATCTCTCTGCCGAAGAGTACCAAGCTCTACTAAAGACTAAGATCTATCTATTCTAAGAAGACTGCTTTACTTTCTCTAAGACACACACACATATTCTCTCTCTCTCTCTCTCCAGCTAAAGTAGATAGCCCTCAAGCAGCTACAAGAAACTGTTCCTGAGCAAGGTAGCTTAGTGGTCCGTGTCCGGAACCTACCCAAGCTGGGCCCGAGACCTGGCCAGTCCCAGGCCCTGACAAGTGGTGTCAGAAGCAGACCCTGACAGCTCCATTTTACCTATCAAAGCTAGTTTACTAAAGCAAACCATTATTCTGGCAGAAACACATTGAACTCTACAAAGTAACCTTTGATCCTATGATACATTTTGAATTCTAATATGTAAGTGTTAGTAAAAACTTCATATTCTGAAGGGGAAAAAATTATCAAGGAAATTTTCAATACAAATGTTATTATCCATCTTACTTTTTTCTTTCAAGATTAATCACCAAAGTCCCAAGTACCTTGAAATTTGGATGGATAAAGATGAAAAATAGGAGCATTTCAGATTGAGAGATTGTCTAAAATGAAAACATGGAGAAAAAGGGAAAAGAAAATAGAAAGTGTTTTCCAAAGGCAGAGAGACCATGGTGGTACCATCAAACACACTGAATTCACTGAATTCATTCAGATGGGAGCATCATTCTTCTGACTTGTGGCTCCACTAATAATCCCAGCATTGTATTAGGAAAGGCATAAATATATGCTTCCTGAACTCAGTAACCTAATATTTCACCTGTATAAAGATATCTGCCATTAACACATCATCAAGGTTTGCCCAGAACAAAAGGGTTTCCCAAGACATGGGATTTCCAGTACTAAAACCTAGGGAAGGGCAGCACCCATAGCTCAGTGATTACAGCACCGACCATAGGAACCAAGGGTGGTGGGTTCAAACCCAGCCTGGGCCAGCTAAACATCAATGACAATTGCAACAACAACAAAAAAAACTAGCCAGGCGCTGTGGTGGGTGCCTGTATTCCCAGCTACTTGGGAGGCTGAGACAAGAGAATTGCTTAAGCCCAAAGGAGTTTGAGGTTGCTGTGAGTTGTGATGCTACAGCACTCTACTGAGGGTGACATAGTGAGACTTTGTCTATAAGATAAAATACACCTAGGGAAATCTTCAACAAATTTGGACAATTTGGTCACTCTATCTAAAGGCATAAAGCAAAGACACCATAATGCCTCATAGGTTTCATCTCACTATAATAAAAGTCTGAAAGATAATTATCTCATATTCATATAATCTTTTTTTAGTTTAATAGATTATTTCCATACATATTAATTTAATTATCATTATAGCTCTTAGGTGAGTAATTCTCAGCCTCAACTACAAGTTAAAAATCACTTAAGGAGCTTTTAAAAGCTAGATGCTTGGGAGTTATCCCCCACAAATTAAATCAGGCTCATAGTTTGTGAAACTCCCTGATGAGTCCAATGTACAACTGAGACCGAAAACCACTGACTTTTGTTTAACTCTAAACAGTTGCATTTTAAAGAGGAAGCTCATGGAGTTTTAGAGTGACTGAGGTCACATAACTATTTTGTGAGAAATTTGGAACATAATCCCTAATCTCCTACATTAATAAAGGAATTCCATCCACACCTAAAATTGCTCTAATTCAGATAAATACTTAAGATCTCTCCCATGCCACACTACAGATTGTCCAAAGGCAGGTTAAAAAGTCAAAGAAAGAAAATGAAAATAATTGAGCCTCATTGTTCTAGCAATAGAATTTCTCCTTTGGAAGAGAATTCACTGGGCATGTATTAAATTGCACACTTGAGGTGAAAATATAAAATTTGCATTTTCAACCCTGCTACCAAAGAGTATACTTAAGAAAAAAAATAAGGAGGCCTCTTTGCCTACTTGCCCTGCCAGTGGAGGCCCCTCTGCTGCCTGCGGTGATCTACCCTGCTTGTAAGCATTCTTCCTCTGTAAACCTATCTTTCTCTCCCTCATTAAATTTTGTTTCATGTTTGCCCCAAAACTAAAAGTGAAGAGTCACAGTTTGGCGAATGACTAAGTTTGTATTTTACTGAGTGAGGTTTATGAATTGAATTCAAAGCTGACTCGCCTGCACCAAAACTGGAATTTTAGAAGGAGAGGCAGCACACAAAAACAGGGTGGGGGGATAACAAAGTGGGGAACAGTCATGGGAGATGAAATCTGTGCAGGAAAATCAGAGATATTGATTGTGGAACCTGGTTCTGCTTGCCCATTCCCCCAGCATTTTCCGTAAAATCACCTTTCCTTTTAATGAGCATGGCATTAAATCAGGTTTGGAGAGTACAACTGTGAGAGTGGCAGAATTGTCCCACCTGCATTATATGAAGAATACTTGAATATTTCTGTATTTACTTCCTATGAGTTCATCAAGCATCTCCTAGGTGGTAGGCACCAGGCTAGTTTCTGTGGATAGAAAGACCAAAAAAGCATCTTCCTACCCAGGGGAAGGTCATTTGCAATCCAGAGTTTGACAGGTCTGGATTACTTCTTAGTAATCCAGTAAACTAAATCCAATATCTCATAATCCCATGTGAAATGTAAGACTTTCAGGCATGGGGCCAAGTTTCTGGTAAACCAAAACACACACCTGAAAACAAAACATCCTGCATGATACTGTTTTGTTGTCCTGCTTTCATGTGCTTACTGGGAAAGAATTGAGACGTCAAAAAATTACACAGTGAGGGGAACATTGACCCACTGAAACTAAAATTTACATTAAGCCAGGGAGGCACATGGGCCACACTCAGCAGATGAGCAAAACAAAAGCTACCTGGCAAGACAGCCACAGAGAGTTAAAATTAGGTTCTTTGAAGGTAATTAAGGTGAAATGAGGCCGTAAGGGTGAGGTCCTAATCCTATAGGACAGTAGACTTTTAAGAAAAGTATGAAAGAGAGAGAAAGATCTGTCTCTTTCCACCTGCCATCTGAGGGCCCAGGAAGAAGGCGGTCATCTATTAACCAGAAGAGCCTCACTAATAACTGAGCCAGCCTCTAGAACTATAAGAAATAAATTTCTGTTGTTTGATCTACCCAGTCTAAGGTATTTCGAATGGGAGCCTAAGCAGACTAAGGTAGACTCATCCACATCACCACATTTCCCTTTCATTAATGGCCTTAACTAAACCCATAGGTGTATGGAAGAGGGAGAATGGCAGTTAAGTTCACTGGTATAGCCACACTCCTAAGTACAGAGTCTGGCACATAGTAGGTGCTCAATAAACACGTGCTGAGGGAATGAAATTCTGACATAAACAATTCTAACTGGGCAGTAGAGAAGTCATTTCCTCCTCACAGTAGGAGAGGAACAAGGTTCAAAATTAAATCAATCCATCAGGATTGCACAACTACAGGTCCCCCTATCTGAAAACGGCTGGTCTCAAACTGTCTTTCTTTCTCAAAAATCAGTTTCTCAAGTGCTGCTTTCATATTTGAATCCAAGAGCATCCTTCTATATATGTTTATAACCCAGCTGTATGAACTGCCCCTCTTCATATTGCAGTAAGAAAAGGTTATTGCTTATTTGATAACCTTAAGAGTTTCTTTTGGACTATCTATATAGTTACTGGCATCCGTAAATCTAACTAGTACTAATACAACTACCCAGTGAGAGGTTGTCTCTCAAATGCCTCATGGGTGAGATGAGAAAGTTCTTGGGAAAAATTTCTAGCTTCCTGTTGCCACATTCCAGAAACCTATGCTATTTAATTCTGCTCCTGGGCTGAAGTTATTTGTTCATTCACTCAGTCATCCCTACTGGTTTTTTGTTGTTGTTGGTTGGTTGGTTGGGGGGGGTTTGTGGGTTTTTTTGTAGTTTTTGGCCAGGGCTGGGTTCAAACCCACCACCCCTGGTATATGGGGCCAGCGCCCTACTCTTTGAGCCACAGGTGCTGCCCCAGTCATCCTTACTGTTTATTGAATATGTTCTGGGTATATAATCCATGAGAGAACTATGTTTTAAATCTAGTTTTGGATACAAACAGAAAAGTAAGCAGGCAAATATAAACTATAAACTTTAGAACTGTAATAAATACTATGAAGAATACAGGGCACACTATGAGTGAATGACAGAAGATCCTCACATGGGACATTTAAGTTAAGATGTTAAAGGATGAAGAAAGACTTTCATGCAAAGACCCAGGCTGAGATGAAAACACAGGGCAGTGGCCAGGCAGAAAACCAACCTGTGCCGAGTTCCTGCATTGGAAAGAAGTTTGTGGCGTTTGAGGAACTGGTTGGAACGGAGTGATCTGGGAAGGGATTGTCGTAAAGTGATGTCAGGGAGACCCTGTGAGGCTTTGTAGATCGAGGCAAGATTTATTTGTTTGTTTATTTGTTTTCAATTCTAAGTGTGATTGGAAACATTTAGGTACCTACACCAGCAACATTTTGTAACTACATTTACGGTTTTAAAAATCTCCCTCATTGTTCCGTGGAGAATGATCTATTGGAAAAAGAAAATATCCTGTTACCAGACAGCAGATTTGACTGAGACTCAGAAGAAACAGTGGACTCAGCATGTGCTCCCACCACTTTCTAGAAAACTCTTAAGGCCTGAGTTCCAAATGGAAAAAGAACTCCCAGAAACACAAACTCATGTCTGTATCAATGTGTGTTTAAAAAAAAAAGTGTTAAATAAAAAAGCAAATTAAAATTCCTTTTGGTTCAATGGGGCAAAAGACTCCATTTCCTTTCCATGTTCAGTTCCCATGAGAAATGAAGGGGTGGACTGTTGCCATATCCTTTCCTTTGAATTCCTGAATCAGAATAAATGGGAATTTATAACAGTCACATGTGCCATTATTAACAGATATTCTGTGTATGTTCCAGGGGAACAATGAGTTGTTACACTGGATACAACTAAATAACCTATTCATTATAGTCACTAGAGATTCAGACACACAACTCTCAAGATCAATATTTTTAATCTCCAGTTTTCCAACACACCATAATGATTGCATTTTATATATGAGTCATTTGAATAGTTTCAGAAATTCTTACACACACATACACACACAGCCATGCAATGCAGGTCCTGGGATCCAAACTCAAAGCCACACATAACTTAAAACATGCTTTTCAATAAGTCCTGTGTACCTCTTAAAAATGTGTGATTTCACCTTTCTGGGTCATAATTTTGATGAGATTTATGAGAATCTTCACCTTTGAGTTTGCTCTTCTTTTTATCTCTAAAAGATCAAGGACTTGGTTGTGTTGGGGTCTATGGTGATGGATGTACATAATTCTGATTATTATGTAAGCAATACCAGAAAATATTTTTTTCTTTTCTTAGTACTTTTCTAAAATATCCCCAGGGAACATGTATGTTTTATTTATTTTTTTAATTTCAAAAAACTTACAGGGTACAAGTGTTTTTTATTGTATGGATGGAATATGTTGGACCAAAGTCAAGACTTCCAGTATATTCATCACCAGAATAGTGTACGTTGGTCCCAACAGGTAGATTTTTATCCCTCACTCCTTCCCCCCTCCCCTTTTTACTTTCCAACATCCACAATACCACTTTATGAGCATATATGTCCTCCTTCATGTAGCTTCCACTTAAAAATGATGATATGTGGTATCTGTTTTCTCATTCCTGAAATACTTCACTTAGGACAATGGTCACCACTTCCATCCAAGTTCCTGCAGAAGGCATCATTTCTTTCCTTCCTTTCTTTGTATGGCTGGGAGTACACTATGGCATACACTTAAGGTTTTCTATATGCACTTCCCAGTTGATGGGAACTCAGGCTGTTTCTATAACTTTATAATTATGAAATGTGCTGCAATAAATATACAGGTATAGTTTTATTTTTGCTAAAAATGACTTCTTTTCCTTTGAGTAGACACCCAGTAGTGGAATTGCTTGGGGGAATTTTGTACTAATTTTCAGTCCCATCAACACTATATAAGCATTCTCTTTTCACCACAGCCATGCCAACATATATTGTTTTGACTTTTTAATGATGGCCATTCTGACAGGGCTAAGATCGTATCTCATATAGTTTTAATTTGTATTTCTCTGATAATTCATTATGTTAAGCATTTTTTCATGTTTCTTGGCCATTTTTTCACCTTCTTTTGAGAAAAAAATATCAGTTCATATCCTTTGACCACTTTTTGGTGGTGTATTTTGTTTTTATCTTGATGATTTGTTGAGTTCTTTGTAGATTCTGGATATTACCCTTTTGTCAGATGTATAGTTTGCAAATATTTTCTCCCATCCTCTAGGTTGTCTGTTTGCTGATTATTTCCTTTGCAATACAGAAACTTTTTAGTTATTTGTACCATTTATTTATTTTTGTCATTTCTCTATTTGCTTATGGGAATTTATAAATTTCTTCCCTAGGCTGATATCTGAAAGAATGTTTTCTACATTTTCTTTATAATGTTTATATCCAGATCTTTTTTTTTTTTTATTGAATGGTAACTATGTACATTAATGTACTTCTGGGGTACAGTGTGGGGTTTTCACACAATCCAAATATATCCAGATCTTACACTTAAGTCTTTAATCCATCTTGAATTAATTTCTATTTGTTGTGAGAGCTAGGAATCCATTTTCATTCTTCTGCACGTGGTCATCCAATTTTCTTCGCACCATTGATTGAATAGTACCTACCTTCCCCAGTGTATATTAGTGTCTGTTTTGTCAAAAATCAGTTGGTCAAAGCTATATGGTTTTATTTCTGTGTTCTCTGTTTTGTTCCATTGGTCTATGGGTTAATCTTTATACCAGTGTCATCCTATTTTGGTTACTATGTCCTTGCAGTATGATTTGAAGTCAGGTAATAGGATGCTTCCAGATTGGTTGTTTTTTATTTAGATTGCTTTGGCTATTTGAGCTCTCTCTACAATCCATATGAAGTTTAAGATTAATTTTCTAGATGTGCGGCTCGGTCCCTATGGCTCAATCAGCTAAGGCACCAGCCCCATACACTTAAGGTGGCGGGTTCAAATCCCCAGCCTGGGCCCGCCAAACAACAATGATGGATGCAACCAAAAAATGGCCAGGCGTTGTGGCAGGTGCCTGTAGTCCCAGCTACTTGGGAGGCTGAGGTAGGAGACTTTATTGAGCCCAGGAGTTGGAGGTTGCTGTGAGCTGTGATGCCATAACATTCTGCCCAGGGGGATAGCTTGAGGATCCATCTCAAAAAAAAATTTTTTTTTCTAGATGTGTGAAAAATGGTACTGGTATTTTGATGGGAATTGCATTGAACCAGTAAATCGCCTTGGGCAGTAAAGACATTTTTTAAATGTTGGTTCTTCCAATCCATGAGCACAAGGTGTTTTTCCATTTGTTTGTGTTATCTAATGATTTTTTCATTCATGTTTTGTAGTTGTCCTTGTAGAAATCTTTCACCTCTGTGGTTAGGTATTTTCATAGGTATTTTGTTTTCTTTGAAGCTACTGTAAATGATATTTCATTTTTTTAATTTCAGATTAATGTGGGGGTACAAACAACTAGATTACAGTATTACATTTGTTAAATAGAATCCCTCTTGTGTCTCACACCCAAGAGATGTGCCATACACCCTTACATTGTGCCTATTAGTATTGTGTTTTTGATTTGACTCTCAGCTTGACTGTTGTTAGTATGTAGAAATGCTACTTCTTTGTATACCTTGATTTTATTTATTGATTTTTTTTCAGACAGAGTCTCAAGCTGTTGCCCTGGGTCAAGTACCGTGGCATCACAAATCACAGCAACCTCAAACTCTTGGGCTTAAGCAATTCTCTTGCCTCAGCCTCCCAAGTAGCCAGGACTACAGGCACCCACCACAATGCCCAGCTATTTTTTGGTTGTAGTTGTCATTGTTTTTTGGCAGGCCTGGGCTAGATTCAAACCCGCCAGCTACAGTGTATGTGGCCATTACCCTAGCCGCTTGAGCTAAAGGAGCCAAGCCAATATACCCCGATTGTATAACCTAAGACTTTCCTGAATTTACTTGTCTATTCTAGGAGTCTTTTGATAGAGACTTTAGTGTTTTCTAGATGTAAGACCATATCATCAGCAAACAGGGATAATTTAACCTTCTCAGTCTTCATTTGGATACCCTTCATTTTTTGCTCTTGCCTGATTGCTTTGGTTAGGACTTCCAATTCTATGTGGAATAGAAGTAGTGACAGTCATGTCATTGTCGTGTTCCAGTTCTCAGGCAGAATCCTTTCAGTGTTGTCAACTGTGAATGTGTTGTACATGGATTTTATTATGTTTAGGTGTGTCCCTTCTATGCTTAATTTGTTAAGAGTTTTTATCATGAAAGAGTGTTGGATTTTATCAAATGCTTTTCCTGCATCTATTGAGATGATCATATGGTTTTTGTTTTTAATTCTCTTTATGTGGTGAATCACATCACTGATTTATGTATGTTGAACTATCCTTGCATACCTGGGATGAAACGTACTTTGTCATGGTTATATGTTACTGGATTTGGTTTGTTAGTATTTTTTGACAGCCAGACAATATTTCAATATTAAACTCAGTTTATACAACCTTTCTTCTAGATTTAAATATATGTTAGAAAGCCATCACAACTTTCATAATATTTCCCATTGTAGGTTAATAGCAATCTATATATTCACATTGTATTAGTAGGCAGTTTGAGGTTGGCAGAAGCCAGTATAGCCAGACTTATAGATATAGCCATGCTGAAAAGAAAATCAATCTCTAAATTTTTGTAAACACTTTGACAATTCCAATGATGAACCATAGCTTCCATAAAGTTCAATAGTGTTTAGAAGCCACAAAAATTTTAATCATTATTCAGTCTTTGAACTCTCTAACAACTACTATGGGTAAAGCATAAAACCCAAGAAAAAAAACAACAAAGTAAACGTTTAAAAATATTGGAATCTCCATTACACTGACTGCCTGGTTCTCTTTTCTTTCTTTTCTCTTCTTTTTATTTCATTTCTTTTGTTCTCTTTTTTAACTAATGTACTAAAATTATATTTCTCTTTAGGGTAAGTTTCACCTTTTCTCTGTTAATTCCATCATGAAAAAAAAAATTTTAATGCATGATGGCCATTAACAATACACCTGCTGGCTGTCATTATCAGTTCATTTAAAAATTTGTTTACTGCAACAGCTAACTGAAATTCTACATTTTTTTGAAATAGTTCTAAGGAGAAACTCTGATTTGTCTGTTTCTTTTTACTCAATTATCTGGATTATGGATGACAGGCAGGGAGAAAGGAGAGACAAAAGAGAACAATGAAGAGGGAGATGAAAGAAAAATTAGCAAAGATATACAGAAACTTGATCAGGGAAGATAAAACGAAAAAAAGAAGAAAAGACAAAGTATTTGAGGGGTGTGGCTATCTAGGACTAGCCATAATATTTTAGCAATACCAATTATAGCTAAGAATAAATAAAAGTTGCAAAAAGAAAATCTCAAGGATAAACTAAATGTAAAGAAATAAATGAAATTATTATTGGTGCTAAAGAACATACTTGTCAAAATTTTGGTTTCGAAGCTAATACTCTCTACTTTCTAACATGGCCTTAAGTTTTCAAAGACAAAAAATGAAAAAACAATTTAGTAATAATGTGTTAGAAATAACCAATTCTAAGTGAGCACATTTCACATTTACATTCTTACAGCATAGCCCAACATAGAACAGGAAAATAAGATCAACACAAATTATTTCCAATAAAGCATACTTGAAAAGACTTGTCACCAAAGGCAATTTTACCATCTGTCATTGGCAGTTATCGTTGGCAAATGGTCATTCCTTCCATCCCAAACAACCTTGAGCCTGTACTATAGCTCTCTTGCTTAGAACAATTAAATCAGTTGTTAGAACTAATGTTTCCTTTTAAAGTTTGTAACCGAGTTGCTCAAATTAAAAAAAAAAATTAATTTTTGAGACACTCATCTGATGGATAATTATGAAAGTGGAAACCCATAAAGAAATTCAATATTGGAAAGAGAGAAACATTTATTTTTATAAAAATTTTGGAATGACCATATTTTAATTGCATCTTGCCAAGCTTTATATTCAAGATAAACATGGCTGAGATTGGAAGGGCAGTGTGATGCATAAGGCGCTCACCAGAGCCAGAGGACTGGCATTCCATCCATGGCTCCTATGATGACTTGATATGCTGGCCAGAGAAAATTTCCTCCCAGCAGTTCTGGCATTCCCAGTAAAAAGGAGGTACAAGAGAAATGTCTGTTAAGCTTATTCAGTTTTAGTCAATCACATCCATTATGAGCTGGTTCATTTTCTATCAGGCATGACATGATTGGTTTTTCAATATATTCTATTGTATCACATTTTTCCCATGGATGTAAAAGTTTATTCCTCATTTTGCAATGTATTTGGTACCATAAGATAATTGGTCCTTGTGATACCAGAAGTGCTTGGTTAAAATTAGGATGATGTTGTTTGACTTTAACTTTGTCAAACTACCTCAGGGATTGATGCTTCATCATTTGTGCCACTTGGACAACTTCTCTATATCCAAAGATAAGAGCTGCAAATCAAAGTTGTCAGCCTCCTTGTTAAGCTTCTGGCCCAGGTTTTAGTTTATGGGTATGTTGGGCAAATTGAGAGATAGCTTCTCATTCAAGGTAATACAAAAACTGTTTGAAATAAGGACTCCTCTGACATCTGTTAGAAAGCTTCCTGATATGCAGAAATAACTGAGGACACACAGAACTTCAGAGTTTGTGTATTTTTATTGCCTGCACAAGAAATGTAGAAAAGTTGATCATGGCATTCTCAAAACACGTGCCCATTATGAAGGTGGTTGTATGGGCATGGCAGTTTGAGACTCTATGTACTGTGTAGTACAAAGTACAATCTTGGTGGGTCACAGAGGGGTGCTATCTCTCACCATCTATTAATGTTATACTTTGTAGTTTTTTCATTACTTAATTTAGTCAATAAATTCTTTTTGAGCTTCTTTTATTTGTCCCATGCTGGGATAGGATGTGGAGATACAATGGACAACAGAAAAAAAGTTTCTGTTCTTATAGATTATGATGGGTATATGCTCACAGGATGGGGAGATAATTAAATAGACAGTTCCAATACTGAATGATCAAGGCTATGATAGAGGAAGTTCAAGAACAACCAGTGAAAATATATAACATCATGAAGGAGTAAAAATTGAGGCACATATCGTCAATCCACATTAGAAGCATATTCTGTATTTGCAAAATCACCTGTCACTAAAACATATTTGTAACAAAAACAATACTCACTGCACCTTCATATTATTCAGACATGCTCAGAGGGGTGAAAATCTTGACTGTTCAAACTCACATGTGCCCAGGTGAGCTACAACCAGTGGTAATCTGCTCCCTTGTTTCAGCATTTTAACAGAAACAAACAGAGGATGGAGCTGGCAGAGGGTGTCACCAGCATGAGAAGCTCTATCACTGGGCCAGTGGGACTGGATCCAAATCCCAACTCTGGCCTCTGTCGGGAGCAGAGGTGGGGGCAGTCCTAGGTCAGTCACTTGACACAGAACTTGTTTTCTCTTTTGTAAAATAAACAAAATAGAATTACTAGGAAGAGCTGTTTTTAGGATTTAAGATTATAATCTCAATGAGATATATACACACAAAGTACAAAAAAAGTTATTTTTTTTTTTTTGAGAGAGTCTCACTATGTCGCCCTCAGTAGAGTGCTATGGCGTCATAGCTCACAGCAACCTCAAACCCTTGGGCTTAAGCAATTCTCTTGTCTCAGTCTCCCAAGTAGCTGGGCCTACAGGTGCCCAACACAATGCCCGGCTATTTTTTTTTTTATTGTAGTTGTCATTTTTGTCATTTTGATTTTAGCTGGCCTGGGCTGGGTTCAAACCCACCAGCCTCGTTGTATGTGTCTGATGCCATAAGCACTGTGCTACAGGTGCTGAGCCAAAAGTATACATATTTTAATAAAGAAAAAATTGTATTAAAATTATACTACTCAAGTCATATTTGACTTCTGCAATTCCAAGAAACACAAGATACGGTACACAAGACGACAAATGTTAACAGTGATTTTTGAGTATAACAATGTTAATACAGTTTTCTCCTTTATTAAAATGTATATATATACATATGGCACCCATTGTATATCTGTGTGTATATGTGAGAGATACGTACACAAATGTATATGTGAGATACAGGTATATAGTCTATCTACAAACACACATATGCATCCTCTAGAAGCACAGGTTCTGCTAATCTCACAGGTTCTAGACCAGGCTGCCTGTGTTAAAACTCAGCTCCACAAGCCATGGGACCCAGGGAGAATGACTTCTCTGTTCCTGAGCTTTCTAACCTGCAAACCACAGACAATAAAAGTATTCATGTCATGAGGTTGTTGTGAAAATTAAATGAGTTACTACCTCATATAAAGCATA
>CAUYQV010012336.1:0-41190 GCA_963574575.1 Galagoides demidoff
TCCCAGCTACTTGGGAGGCGGAGGCAGGAGACTCGCTTGAGCCCAGGAGTTGGAGGTTGCTATGAGCTGTGATGCCATGGCACTCTACCCAGGGGGATAGCTTGAGGCTCCGTCTCAAAAAAAAAAAAAAAAATAAGGAAAGTCTGAGGCCAAGAGCCGTGGCTCATGCCTGTAATCCTAACACTCTGGGAGGCCAAGGTGGGTGGACTGCCTGAGCTCACAGGTTTGAGACCAGCCTGAGTCAGAGCGAGACCTCATCTCTAAAAATAGCCAAGCACTGTGGGGGGCACCTACAATCCCAGCTACTCGGGACGCTGAGGCAAGAGAATCACTTGAGTCCAAGAATTTGAGGTTGTTGTGAGGTATGATGCCATGGTACTCTACTGACGGTGACAAAGAAAGACTCTGTCTTTTAAAAAAAAAAGTCTGGGAAGTAGTGACAACTAAGAGGAGCCTAAGGAGACATGATAACTCAAATATGGCGTCCTGGACAAAAGAAGGTACACTGGATAGGAACTAAGAAAATCTGAATAAACTAGACTTTAGTTAGTAAGAATATATCAATATTATTTATTTAACTGTAATATCTGTACTTAAAATGTGAACAACAGGAAAAACTGTGTGAGGTAGGGAGCTCCATGGAAACTGTACTTTCTGCTCAATTTTTCTGTAAATCTATTTAAATTTTTTTAAAACGTTGCCTATCAGGGCATATAATATATAGATTAATTTTTCCTTCCTTTCATTAAAAAAAAAAAAAAAAATATTTTTTTTTTTTTTTTTTTTTTTTTGAGACAGAGTCTCACTATGTTGCCCCTGGTAGAGTGCTGTTGTGTCACAGCAACCTCAAATTCTTGGGTTTAAGCGATTCTCTTGCCTCAGCCACCCCAAGTAGGTGGGAGTACAGGTACCTGCCACAATGCCCAAGTATTTTTCTTTTTCTTTTTTGTAGTTGTCACTATTGTTTGGCAGGCCTGGCCTGGGTTTGAACTCACCAGACCTGGTAAATATGGCTGGTGCCCTACCCGCTGAACTATATGTGCTGAGCCATGGTTTTGCAATTTACTTGTTTTTAATCTCATTTTCATTAAATATTACATATTAGGCTGATAATGTTAATATTTTCACATCTTGATGTTATCTTGATTCAAATGTGTATATAAGAAACCTTTTATGTTAAAGTTAAAGATTTAAATGACAATTTAAAAATTATGTATCTGCATTTTAACTTTTAAATGTTCTGTAAATTATGAAAAAATTACTTGTTTAATCTAAAACATACAAGAAAGAAGTTGTAAAATGAGTGTAATATAAAAAACAAAATTTCTGAAGTTTAATCCCTCTTTAAAAAACTATGCAAATCTGACATGCAATATTATCTAATAAATCAAAACCTCTGAATTCTTTCAGAAACATTAGTACAATAAATAGATCATGTATGTATGTAAATATACATGTAAGTTCTTGCTTCTGCCATTAGTTGGCAAAATTGTATTACTAACATTGACTAAAACAGAGGAAGAAATGAAAAAGGAAGAATCTGAGAAGTTGAATGAATGTGAGATTCCAAATGACTATTCAGTCCACTTTAATAGGGGAATGCCAGAAAAAAATGCTTCTGGTACTAAAATTAAAATTTTATATGTTCCTTTCACGTGAAGTAAACATGAAATTACTATTTACTTCACTGGTACCTATAGTCATAAAACATAAGGAAAATGTGAAGACTAATACTTAATATTATAGTTTATTTTACAGAAAAGTAAAAACAAATTATAGTACTTTTAAAAAGAGACTATTCTATTTGTATGTATATGAATAAAATTCTAATTGCTTGAGACCACACAAATAAGGTAAATATTCCATGCTCTTGATAATAAAAGGTAAGTCAAAATAGCTGGGCACAATGTTGTTTGCCTATGATCCTTTCTCCTCAGGATACTGAGGTATGGGAGGATCCCCTGAGCTCAGAAGTTCAATGCCAGCCTGGATAATGCAGCTAGACATTGTCTCTTTAAGACAAAAAGAAAAGTAAGTAAAAGAAAATAAGCAGCATCCCACACCCCCCAAGCAAACTGCTAGGTGCTCACTACTTACTACCTAGATACCTCTCTGCCCTCTTATAGCAAAAAAATTGAGTAAATCAGGTATAACCAATCTCTCTCCAGTTTAAATAAGGCCATGATAATGATTACCATGATCCAATCTTTCAAAAGCAATGACTTGCCATCAGTGTCATTTTAGGAGAAGCCACTTATGTTTTGGGAACACAGCAAACTCCCTGCACTGATGATGATGATGACACTATGATAGAGGCTGTGCACCTACAGAGCTATTGATATTCCAGACATTATTTTAATCACTTCTTATATATCAATACACTTACTCTTTAAAGCAACTATCTACAGCTAAATAGATAATAAGATGGCATCCTATTTCACAGATGAAGAAATTGAGACATTGTAAACAACTAGCTCAAACTCAAAGTTACACAGCTCCTTAGTGGGGAACTCGTATTCAATCCTAAAAGTCTGGCTCTACAATCATGCTAAATGTTTCGGAGTCTCTGGCTATCCTTTGATTGGAGGGATGTTTCAGGGGCTACTGAATATAGGGAATTTCATCAGGAGTTCTGACGTGAACGAAATGTGAAAATGTAGTGGCCACATGGAAAAAATTAGTTTTGCCGTTTCCCCAGCACTTAGGAATTTGGGTTAAAAAAGCACATTCCTTTTATCAGGAGAGAATAGAGACTGGTTTAATACACAGTGGTATACATACAGCTTTAAAAAAAAAAGATAATGTGTGTATTAATTATATAAAAGAATGTCAGTGACATACAAAGTAGGTGAAAAAATATAAATCTGCATGAAAGTACATAAAATATGATCTCACTTTTGTTTAGTGCTATTTGGGAAAAATGTCACACACACATAATTATATGTGCAGAGAAAAGAAGTCTGGGATAAACAAGGTGATTAAGTAGTAGACAATAAAATCCAGTGAACTAAAATGTTTACCTGTAGGCTCAGCACCTATAGCTCAAGCGGCTAAGGCACCAGCCACATACGCCAGAGCTGGTGGGTTTGAATCCAGCCCAGGCCTGCCAAACGACAATGACAACTACAACCAAAAAATAGCTGGGTGTTATGACAGGCACCTGTGGTCCCAGCTACTTGGGAGATTGAGGCAAGAGAATTGCTTAAGCCTAGGAGTTGGAGGTTGCTGTGAGCTATGATGCCATGGCATTCTGCCCAGGGTGACAGCTTGAGTCTCTGTCTCAAAAATAAATAAATAAAGTGTTTACCTGTAAATTTCTGTATCAATGGATTTTAAATCTATATTTATAATACAATGCACAAAATAAAACATTAAATAGTACCAGCACTTCTTTAAAAGTTTTGCTAGTACAACCTTCTTGTTTAATTTTTCCCTTTACATTTTACATTTCCTTTCACTTCCAAGTATTACTTTTCATTTAATCTGAATAGATAAATAACAATGACTATTCTGACAATTTTAATAATTAACACTTATAAGTATTTAGACATGTAACCACTTACAAAATTTTAGGTCTAGAAAATTCCATAATTATAAATGCCCAAAGTTAGGTCATAAGTTAACAATTAAAGAAAAAGTTTTTATGTAGCAACTTCCACTCTGTTTTGTCATTATTTACACAGTCTTTTAAATCATTCTAATTAAAATATGTATATCAATTTTTTCAATTAAAACTGTTGTAAAAACTTCAAAATTAGCAAAGAAGCTTTCTGACTTGCAAACTTACTAAAACTCAGTATTAAGTTTATAATCAGATTGTAAGCATAGTGTTTCAAGCTTAGGGATATCTTAAGCTTTGCAAAGAGTCACTCCCAGGTCAAGCTCTGCTAAACCATGTTTGCAAGTTTTATTGAGGAATGATTCCAATTTCTGATTCTGCATCAGAATCGTTAATACTGTCAATGAGGACCTTTATGGATAAGCTCTAGATCATTTGGATACCTATCAACTGGATAAACTACATACATAAAAGACAGGCCAGCTTTTAGAGGCATTATAATACAGATAATGTATTTTACATGCCAGTGGCAATATTTGTAGCAATTTGATTTAAAATTTAAAGATAGACAATTTCAATGTTGATTACTTGTACCACCTTATATATGCTGGATGCATACCTAGATACTCCATGTTGTTTAATTTTCACAATTAATCTGGTCATTCCCCATTTCCCATATTTAAAAACAAGAGGCTTGGGGATAAAAAGTCATTGGTATAAAGTTATTTACTCATCATCATAGCAATAAATTAACCCATGAATTAATTAGTGAATTATCTTAACACTCAGCCATGTTGATGCTTTACATCTAATAACTTGTTTAAGCCTCAAAAATTAAGTGAGTTCCTCCAAGTTACCTGATTTTAGTAGCAGAAAAGCCAGAATCCCAAACCTGGCTGACAAGTTCCAGACCTTGCACTTATCACCACCACCAAGGTGCTATTCCTAAGGGATGGCAGAGCTGTGATTTAACAGCCCTCCTAGACTCTCAAGCCCTGGTTCCTTCCCTGTAAGCCTGCATAGGTGATCTTCATAAATCCATCACTGTTACTGGGAAAAAAAATTAACACATCAACTAAGTTTACCAGTCCGTGATGAAAGGAATGATGTAAATTGTAAACTCAACTATAGGCAGGCCAAACTGATACTCATACAAAGCTCAAGAATCCCACATGACTAAGTTCATGTAGAGTAAAAAAAAATAAATAAATACAAAAGAATCTAACATGGTTCTTTATTCAGAAAATTACTATATTTATAGGGATAGGTTATAGGGATGAGTGAATTTTACCTTTCTCTTTATATTAATATATTCTAATTTTTCTAGAAGTAGTATATATGCCTTACATGAAAATTTTTTTTTAAAACCAAAAGGGTTTTTTTTTAACCCTACAAAAGGGTTAATCTGAAGTATATCAGCAGAACTTAAGGAATTTTCAGCAACCTTTAACAGTTAAGAGTGACTTACAGGTTTTCATAAGATGAAAAACAACTGCCTAAGGCATTTGTATTGCAAAGTATGTTCCAGTATGAAGACAAGGCACTATTCAGTGATGAAAATGTCAGTTGAAATGACTAAGCCTCATGCCAAACTCCTTAAAGCACTCCCTTGCTAAAGAAGGAATGGAATGAGGCTCCTCCTGCTACAGTCAAGTACTACACTGGTCACTGTATAAACAGAGCTCTCGCCAAAGAGACAGCTGTCTCCAGAGTCCTAGAATGCACACAGCTGGTAGAAGAGCCAGTTTTCCTTTTCTAAGGTTTATTTAGGCACCTCTAAAATGGATTCTAAACACAGAAAACTGCAACTACTTTTCTTAAAATAAAACCTAAGAATCACGTGCAATTCAGTTACACAAAAAGGAAAGTGAAGTGAATCCTAATTGAAGCAAATAAAACCCCCCTTTTCTTGCTGTAAGTTGAAGAGGAATTACTTATAGATAACATTCAATTACTTTTAAAAACAATTTGCTGCCAATTTCAATACCTGTAAGAACTCAAAAACCTACGTTAGGTCAAGCTAATTTAGTTATGAATTGATTCAACTGACACTGAAACCTAAAAAATTCTAGTATGCCTGTTTATGCTAAGAAACATGTTAAAAATCAAATTACTCCTAAATAATAATCTAAATGTTTTGCAAGATTTGATTGTTGAATCCTAAGAATCTTTGTTAAGGAAAACTACCAAATTATAAATACATACAATCCTCCAATTTACCTGTTTTCTAAATTCAGATTTTAAAAATATTACCTAAACTCCTGTATAGGACTTGCCTTTCTTCTCTCAACCATTTATGAAAGAGGATGTAAAACAATCATATATTTTTCCCATTTATTTTACTACTTTGGTTGGTTTGCTATAACAGGCTATTTGATGTAATGTGAAACTCAAAAATTTTAAAAATGGCATCATTTAAATGACTGCTTTATAATTTAGTAAATCCTCAATCAACTATATTCTAAAGACCCAGAAACTAACTTGTTCACTGCTAACTACACCCATTAATAGAAGACAAAGAAATATTTCTCAAATGATCTCAATACACAAGTGGAAGAGAAAAAATTAATGTCTATAAATGTAATCTCAATTAATTTAATCAAATACTGAAAAAACTTGAAAGATGTTCACTTTACAAGTCTATTTTGAAATAAGGCTGACATATCTGTGACTTTAACCAAGAAATAACAACCCAACAGACTAACCTAATGTGCCCCGAAGAGGAGACATACAAAGAGGTAACTAGTATTAAGACAAAGGTTAAGACATTTTTGATAGAAGTGATATTCTCTAATAAGGTAAAACTAAAGAATACAACACATAATAACATAACCACGAAATATGAACATGACCAAATACACATTTATAATTGCTGGCAATCATGATCTGACATTGCTATCATGTTCTCTCCTTATCCACCACTCCCCTGAAAAAACCCTAACTGGATCCACACTCCCAGATACCTTTATAAATGTACAAGTAGGTACTGGACACCCTATGTGAACACTACGGAAATCCCAAACCCAATTTAAGTTCTACAGCATGGGTGCAAGTGATCAAACCAGAGGGAAGAAAACAAGAGTAAAACAGAACAATAAAAAATCATCTAGTGTTACCAAAAAGAAGAAAACAAAGGTAAAACAGAATAAAAATCATCTAGTGCAGTGGTTCTCAACCTTTCTAAAGCCGCAACCCTTTAATATAGTTCCTGGGGGTCTGACCCACAGGTTGAGTACGGTTGACCTAGTGTTACCCTCTCATTTTGCAGATGAGGAAGCCAGGGTCCAGAGGATAAATTAAGTGACTTGTTATCGGGTTATTAGACTGACTCAAAGCTACAATTGGAACTCAAGTCTCCTGAAAGCCAACCTCCACTCAAGAGTGGCACCGAGTAGAGAAGCATATGCTGCATTAACCCACATTCCAGGAGGACTTTGATACGGCATTTCCAATTTGTAAGGAAAATGACTGATAGAAGGAAAAGCAAGGGTCAGTGTTGCAATCTTAGAGTTAATGATTTGCCAACAAAATTCTGAGAAAGCTTAAAAAGCACTCCTGACTCTACCTTCCTATATCAATTACTCTGACTTAATCACAAGCCAATTGCTACTCAAGAGTATCATTTAATTATTTCAGAACTAGAGAAGAAAAAAAGACATTGTAGGTTTTGTTCTCCAAGTTTGTTAGTTCAAAGTACTCATCTTTATGCTGCATAATCAGTTATTCTTACAGCATGCCTGCTATGTCCCAACTCTGCATTTTAATAAAATGTGTGATTTCAGCAATTTATTACTCTATGCATCAGTTTCCTCATGTAAAGAAGTAAGAAATAGAAGTAATACATGAATTAAGTAACTAGTATAAAAATAAAGGTAATTACCACTACTAAGTTCATTTTGATGCTTGAGAAACCAAGCAAAACTCAAGATTTAAAAAGATTCTTAGGGAGGTGTTGACACCGCCAGCCCAGGTGTATGTATGTGGCGGGTGCCCTGGCCACTGAGCTACAGACAATGAGCCAGGAAAACTGTGTTTAAGACAGAACTTAAGAAGACTTCACAGTAAATACAAGGTGACTCTCCTTTATAAAGACAAGTGACCGGCACTCTGTAGCACTGAGATGAGATATACAAATACATGCAGAGAAAAAGACACTTAGAAAACTACAGCAACGCTTTTAATGCACATGTAAATAAACAAGTTATTTCAATTGACAGTATAAAAAATGTCAAATGTGCACAGTATGCATTAATATTGATAAAATGGCAGTTGAGGGCTGTCATTAACTCACCCTGCAACCCCAAATGAAGAGCTATTTTGTAAGATACTATGAAGTTTCCTTTCAACTGTGGTAATAAAAACAAGGAAAAATCAAATTAGAAAATCCTGGGGCAAAGAAAAGAAACTTTGTCCAACTCCATCCCTATTCCCTGCTTATTTTCATCAAATTTAGTCACAACTACATTTTTTTCTTTTGCAGTTTTTGGCTGGGACTGGGTTTAAACACCCTATCTCCGGTGTATGGGGCCAATGCCCCACTCCCTTGAGCCACAGGCACCGCCCCATACTACATTTTTAAACATTTATTTTCAGAGATTGTTACAGTTTACAGGTTAAAACTAACCAAGTTCAAGAAGTCACTCCTTAGAATACACCACGATTACTAAATAAAACTAAAGCATAAATTTTAAACCTATGTAGGAGTATAAATCCTTTGTCACCAAATGTACAAAATATTTAGCGTCAGATAGAAAAGGTAAGGAACCTACCAGAGCTGGGGAGAATGGCTAGGTCCCCCTTATTCTGATGCAGGAGTATGAATCAGATAACTCCTAAGATTTCTTATTCATTATTATGATCTTGCCTTCTGAAGGGCTAGAAAGCGTAAAAGTTCCTAATATGACTTTTTATGTAGTATGTGCATGAAGGATGACTTTTAATGACTTTCTAGAAGTAGTTAAAACAGCAATCTTACTTCAAGGGTTTATAAAGAAAGTCTGTTTGTAGTGATGTCTGTAGCACAGTTGTTACTGTGCTGGCCACATACACGGAGGGTGATGGCCTCGAACCTGGTCCAGGCCAGCTAAACAGCAATGACAACTGTAACAACAACAAAAAAAATTGGGTGTTGTGGAGGATGCCTATAGTCCCAGCTACTTGGGAGGCTGAGGCAAGAGAATTGCTTAAGCCCAAGAGTTGGAGGTTGCTGTGAGCTGTGATGCCATGGCAACTTGACCAAGGGCAACATAGTGAGACTTGGTACCAAAAAAAAAAAAAAAAAAAGAATAGAAAGTCTGTTACCAAAGAGGAAAATTGGTCCAGCAAAACTCAAAGAAGTGGTAAAATAGATTGAAGTAGAGTTTTCCTTCTTTTCTACTTGTTATCAGCCATTTCCAGGTATCACAGAGGCCCCAAGGAGCCAGGCATAAAGCTTAGACTGGGCTAAAAATTAGTAATGAAATTTCCGAGACAGCAGGACCAGTCATCAGTAGGAAAAAGGAAGGAGCATCTGCCACCAGACAGGAAAGGGAGGCAAGATGCTAGTCAGGCAGGTTCATGTCTGTGTTAAGAGCCCTGGGATAGTTGAGCACTCCCTGCTCAGATGTGCAGACCACAAGCCACATGACCTAGCTCCATGCCTACCTCATCTAACTTCATCTCAGACTTTCAGCCATACAAGCTTGTTTGTATTTTGGGACTGCTAGTCCCTCTGATCAAAACTTGTCTTCTAATGACTGGCTTTGTCATTCAAGTGCCAGCGTGCCAGCTCATATTTTCTCCTTAGAAATCCTTCCTGGCCACTCAATCTAAAGGAGGCCATGCACCCCCTATGAAAAAGCCCCACCAATACAGCGCTCTTTGTTTGCCCCCCCGGCCCCTGCACTTCTAAGCTGAAATTGTTGTGTGCTCACTTCGGCATCTGCTGGTTTATAAGCTGCTTGGAAGGAGGAGGGTTCTCTAAAGACAACAGTATTGGCTACCTTGCACACCATGGAATTCCCAGTGTGAGCAGGTTCTGTCACACAGGAGGTGGTCAACAAACATCAAATTACCAAAGGGACACACAATGATCAATGACCACATGCAGCATGAGCAAACCAGCTCTCCCTCCAGCTTTCTTTCAGCCTCTAAATCTTGCCTCTGTGAAATTCTCCTAAGGCTTCTCCTTTGGGGACCAGTAGCAGGTTTGAAACTGCTGCCATGCAGCCCCTCTGAGCAGGTGCATGTGCCACCTCTCTCCTCACACAGTTCTCTGGGGGGGGGTTCTAGGCTAGTCCAATAAAATGGTTCTTCTCCTTAGGTCATGGATCCAACAAGGATCATAAGTATTTAGTTTTGTTCATTCTTTTTATTCTCTCTGGAGTTATTAATCCATATTATTCACTAAATTGTCAATCAGTAATCCTTCCGAGAAATCTAGCAATGGTTAAATTCTGTCAGTGATGTCCCAAAATCTTCAGAGAAATTTTTTAAATCATAAAATATTGTATATAATATTTAGTAAGAGTGAGTTTTCAATAGGTACAGCACAGTGACATTGCTACTTTTATTAATTCCCTGACCAATACATATGCATTACACAGTTCAGTTATGCAAATACCAGAATAAGCAAATTAACTCAATAGAAATATAAACATATGCTTACTTAAGAAAATGAGCTAGAATTTGCCATGTTTGTTGTATTTAAGAACTATGAAATCTGTAAGAAATTCTTCATTACATGGAAGCCTTATCTACTCACTCAAGTAGGTCATTGTGAACTATGTGCATTTGACAATATACTACATCATCTCCTTTATTAAAAAAAACTGTGTAACCTAGACTGAACATTCCCTCCAATTACAACGATTTTCAATCTCAGGCTGAGGCCCCACTGCACGGTACACAGCAGTGCTTCTGTGCATTTCCTATTGGTGCTCACGGAAAACTCACTAGCTACTATGAACCATACTCCTCCCCAGAAGACTCAGCTGCCTTCCACACCTTAACATCCCCACACACAGAAAGTGGATGGACATTTGGCTCATTTTCAACAGAATGAAATAGCTACCAAATTTCTTTATAAAATTTTAAATAACTACCATGCAGTTTCCAAAGGGATCAACATTCTTCTCACAGGGGAATAACCCATGAGAAGTCATTCCCACATAAGTATGTTAATAATCATTAATTTGGGGGGAGGTAAAGGAGAAAAAATCACATATTCTTTTACCCCCTTGGTATTAACAGCAGCACAGTGAAATACTTTCAGACAAATAATTGTGATGACAAAATTAAACAAAAATTTAACAAATGCAAACAAGATGGGTAACCTCTAGATAGGTTAACATATTAAACAAAAGAGTTGTTTTCATTTACTACTCTCTGTTCCATTTTAATTAACTGTAAATGTCAGTCTCATATTATTTTGGCAACTCCTTTTATAGCCAAAATCAAGTTATGAATTTCAGAATTAAGTAGGCAAGGGAAAAGGCCAGTGTTCTCCCTAACCCCTTGTGCAGGAAAGGTAAAGTATTAGTATCTGGCATCACTGTGATTCACCTTGCCTTTCTTTCTTGACAGCAAGGGCACTCCCAGGGCACTGCACTTAGGTTAAACAAAGCATTCCAGAAAGGCAAAGGCATTCAGAAGAAGCTCTTCTCATAGGGAAAGAATAAGCCCTAAATTTCATGAATGAATAAGCTGTAATGAAGCGTTTCCGTGTCCTTAAAGTTTCAAATAGTTGACAGTATATGGAACTGCAATCACAACACATTAAACTACTACTACAGTATGAGCAACGTAAGCGAAAATCCCATTTTTTAGTAAGAACATAAAATATATGAAGGCCTAAAAATTCTCACTTCAAATAAAACATTTTCATTAAGACTTTCTTAAATTCACAGATTTTATAACCAGCATACAGGGCCTAGATTGCTTTAGTGTTTCTGATGATTCTTTGGGTTAAAATTATGCAGTAAATATTTTTTTACTCCAGTTAACTTTTCCAATGAACATTTCAGAGGTTCCTTTGACTTTTCCAAGTATTTTACCAGCAATTATTTCAACCTGCATGATGCTTTCTCTATATGGTATTCTATAATTAAAACATAACGCTGATTTCTCTAAAGCCAACGTGTCTTGTAACTTCTGCAAGAGACCATTTTTCTCCCTTCCACTAAGGAAGAAGGCCTGTTCTCTCTATTAAAAAAGAGAACTTTGACAGATCCTGAAGTCTTTCTATTTGATAGGTTGTACCAGAATAAATGTTAGTTTTGTAGGTAAGAGTCAATTTCTAAGCATCTAACAAACCCCAGGTACCCAGGTTGTGGGAATCTGCCATAAGGGAATCCACTTCCCTTATTTAAACACTCTATCAAAATAATTAATCAGCCTCAAGTTCCTACTCAAAATTCTTTGACTGTGACTCACTTATGACAATCCCTAACACTGGAATTCAAGCATCTGTGGGAAATGAGTACTGGGAAATAAAGCCCTGAAGAGCTGTAACCAACGAACTGTTCCATTAAAACAGACAACTACTGTCTGGCTTAGAAAAATAACGGATTTCTTACTTCCAGATGATTAAAGATGCACCCATTCAATGCTGCTACCTTTAGAATGCGTCCCCCATGGCAGAGGAAGGAAAGTTCTGCACACTGGAATATTTGTGAATTTTTCTCTATATCCAAATTCTGGAGAAAACATGTTAAGGGGTTTTGTTTTCTGGACATTTCCTCTACTTTTATCATGAAATTGGTAAATAAGACTCTAAAATGCAGTTTTTATGAGTTCTTAGAATTACATAAGTATGCAGTATGAAGCTAAAAAAGAATAAAATAATTGTTTACTTCTAAATGAGTGTTCTCTTTTCCAGGGGCTCAATGAAATCACTTCAGCATATTTAAAGCAATACAGTAACCTCACAACATCTGGGTTCCATTTGCTGACATGTAGCTCACTGCCTCAATTACAAATCTCATTTTAATATTTAATTCTTGAATCTAATGTCTAAGTAACCACTTTAATACTATTTTGTCACTTTGTTCTTTGGGTTTTTATTTTAACTATTCCTTACCCAACTGTGTTGTGAATAAAGCCCTATGTCTTTTATCTGCCTACTCATCTTTCCCAAATTCCTAATGAGTTAATAGTTCAAGGAACTACTTATTGCCTGATATCAGATCCTTGTTACTATGTTCTCAAATCATTCCATGGAGAAGATATTTTGTTTTGATTCAAACATTATACTGCTGAGTATATATTAACTGCAGACACAGGACAGTGAATTATTACAAGGACCATCTAGGGAAGTAAGACAGAATTTACATTCTTGGTGTTAAAATTACATTTTTTACTTGAAAAGCCTCACAGAAGTGAAAACTAAAAATCTCTGCTAAATCTATGATTTTATAAACAGTATCTAAATGAAATGAAAAGAAAAGTAAAACCCCTTTTTATAGCCCTCTCACCAAGGAACCTTTATCTGGCACATGGAAGACACTTAAAAAAAAAAAATGACATTGAGGACAAAAAACAAAAAGGAAGTCAGAGAATACTATCCCAAAAAGTTCTATGTTAACCAGTTGCATGAAAGTATTTCAAACTGTATATAAAACCAGTATACAAAACCAGAATTCTGTTTACCTGTCACATTGTACTCCATAATTACATTAATATACAGAGTTAAGATTTAATAAAAAAAAATAAAAAATTTCAAACATACAGTCGCAAAACTAACCACCACTATTAAAATCATGATAGTTCTTTGATGAAATTTTTTTCACATACAAAACTGGTACCATTTTGGTTTTTCTTTTTAAATCTAAATGCTCAGTAGTAGCAAGAATGCAGAGAAATGAGCACTACCAAACAGTTGATGGGATTTTATTTTTGGTTAAAAATATGAAGCTTTTCAAATTTTTATTCCCTATGACCCAGCAGTTTTCACTTCCCTGGAATTCACACTAGGGAAACAGAGATACAAACAAGGAACTAAAAAACTACTCAAAAACTGAGTATTTTCATATATGTATTGTGATATATGTAATGTGTGTGTACATGTATCTATATATACATATATATACATAAATGTAGGACATTACCAAGCCAGAAACTAAAATGTTACAAAACCTGTGACTTTTTGAGCACTAATAACACAACGAAAATGCTCACTGGAGCATTTTGGATTCTAGCTTTCTGGATTTGGGGCACTCAAACATTGTAATGCAAATACTCCAAAATCCAAAGAAATTCAAAATCCTTCTCCTCCCAAGCATTTCAGATATGTATTATAGTTTACCTCTGTGGTGGCATACCACATAACCCAAAATGACACGCTTTCTTATGAATCAGAAAAAGCTCTGGACATATTAAAAGGCAGTCAGTAAAACAATACGCGCAGGATACAAATCCAGTACCCAGTACTGGAGAAGTTTGTTTGTCCATGTACACACAAAGGAGGAAAAGACTCCAACGGTGCTCCAGGCAGTAGAGTTTTTAAGATTTTTTTCTTTCTTCTTTGTAATAGACTACATTTTCCTTGACTTCTACAAGGACTATATGTTGTTTTTATTGGAAAAGTGATAATTTTTAAAATGAGGGGAGTTCTCTGCTAATTTCACCCAAATGCTAGGGAGAGTCAATGCTTCAAGGAAAGAAAGAACACCTCATCACCGTTTTTCAGGAACTAAAAGGAGACTTCTAAAGCTAAGCAGATGCCGCAGCACAAAATAAATTTGCAACTCAACAGATGCACCCACAGAGGTTAAGATGCACCTTCAGTGACTGCGGCAATAATTTCCTTTTATTATTCCTTTGCTCCCAGTGGCTTTTCAACTCAAAGAGAAGCCAGTAGAAGTTAATAGGTCCTTAATATGGATCTACTGCCTGAACGGATTCCTGTTCATAAGGTAATTTGTGGGACCCCATGTGGTCCTTTCACTGGGGGCTTAGCAAATCCCCTGCAGTGAGATGGCCCTGGGGCAGCTCAGTTTTCAGCGGACCTGGCTGTGACCTAATCAATAGGGTTCCAAGCAAGACAATCCCCACATTCAACACTTTTGAAAAAATGAAGGGGGAGGGAGTTCAAGCTTTATTGAGGAATTCTGTTTACCTGTCACAGTGAAGGTTCACCCAGCAGGATTGTTTAAAAAGAAAAAAACCCTTCCGCTGCTACAAACAGATTTCCCAGCCAAGGGCCGGCACAAAATAAATATATTTACTTAAGCTTCATTCACAACTTTTGATGTGAACCAGGAGAAGCCCAAATGGAAAACAGGTAGATCTGGAGACATGCAAAGGTAGCAGTGACAATGTGGCACAGTAGGTTTTACTAGCCTGTGTTCAGTTAAAACTCAAGACATAAAAAGTATCATGATATAAGTAAATATATCTGAAATTAAAATGGCAAAAACTTGAAAATGTAATCTTTTTAACTCTGAAAATAGATTACAACACAAAGATGAAATTTACAGAACAACTATTTTCCATTAATGCCCCTTAATTCCAAAGAGAAGTGTAAAAAAGATGGGATTTTGAATTAATTATACCTGTTAGTTTTGGAAATCCACAGGTACTTGTTAACTCACCGAAAAGCTTTTCCTTCACTTGAAAATGGCAGACTCAGTCTAAACAAATCTTTTAGAAAATTACTCTGTAAAGTATTACCTTATGATGTCATACACTTTCACATAAAGTATGTTTTAGGTCAAACCAAATCTGAATTATGCCACCAATCTAAAATATGCCCCAAAAGCAATTTAAATGGGCCAATTGCAATAACAGATACTTATTCTGAAAAAGATACCTGATTCACTCAGAATTTTATGAAAATTATCACTGGACAATTTTTAATTCTATTTTGCAATTAACTGTTGGTCATGTTTCTACACCCACTAACACAAAGCAAAAGAGCCTAAGACAAATGATGGCAAAATGAGTTTCCACTGCTTTGATGCCAGTTTAACATCAGAAGAATTGGTTCACTGTGGTATTTTGAAAGCCATGCCAGGATCTAGGCCACCAGCCTCTATGACAAATAAGTTTTCAGCAACATCAGCATAATGGGATCTTAACGTCCCCACTGAATTCCATCAGAACAGAGCACCCACAATGCTCTTATATCCAACCTGAGGAACTAACTCTTTCCACCTCCCCTTCCCACAGAATGAGCCACCAGTCACAGACAATCATGCTAGGCCCTCACCTCACCTGGGGAGCTAGGCCTTCCTTTGCTGGTGATAATCTTTGAACATCCATAGGAAAGTACAGGAAAATTAAGGTACTGGGTTACTTTCTTTTGCAAAGAGTACTAGAGTCACCACCCTATTACTTGTAGCTTCTTTTTCACGTCACCTAAATGAACAAATAAAAGAGCAGTTTCCTCATCACTATATTTTTTAGGGTTTCAGTAACCATTTCCATTTTATTTTCCCTTATAGCTGTAAATAACCCCTCCAAAAACCCACTAGTTAGTGCAAAGCATCATAAGAGTGTGGTTGAGTTCAAAACTGTATTTCTCTTTAAAAAAAAAATACTTGAAACTCTGGAGATATTAATAAATTATATTTATTTTTCATGAAGCAGTTATCTCAGTTTTACTATTCTTTAACTGCCAGTAATCTTAGGACAGTTGAGAAAGTAAAAACCAGAAACCAAATCATCACCTCCATCGTAACCCACTTTAAAAGAATCCAGCATAGGTTCTTTACAGAGGATTTTAATTACTAACCTAAGTGAATGTCTTAGTCAGAAAAGGACCTATACATCAAATATTTTGTGTACACCATTCACACAAGAAAGCCCAAGAACCCCACTGTCCAGATTTAAATTGACAAAATAATCTTTAAGATGGCTTGACCCTACACAAATCTCTAATCCTGCGAATGGGCATCTGAAATGGGGTTAGTCCTAATTAAAATGTGTTATATGAGTACATACTGATCAAAAGACTTCAGTGAGGAAAAAGTATGTTAAAGGTCTAATACTTTTTCATGCTAATCATATACTGAAATATACTTTTTGACATGCTGGATTAAATTATGTTATTAAAATTAATTTCATCTGTTCAACTTTTTATTGTGACTATTAGAATATATAAAATTTTATATATAGACAATAATATTAAGCAGAATTGCCTTAAGCTGTTAAAATAATTCCTTTGATTTGAACAATATCAAGTAAATACTGTAAACACCGGCAGAATTTATGAAACTGTGTTAATGTAAGTTATAAAAATCAGTTTAACCTTTCATGAGTAATTGTATCTAAATAAAATGCTCACTAAGGAATATTTTTAATAGTTATATGGCCTACTCTGGGTTATGAATTATTTTGTTATGTTTTAGTTTACAGGGATTGTACTGACTAAATTTAAGGTTATTATTCTCTTAGATAAAATCATCTTCCATAAACTATATTGAAGATTCACTCTTCTTGAAAATGTCAAATTTAGAAACCTCTAATGAAATTTGCCAACTAAGCTTGGTATAGAACATAAATTTCATTTTATGAACGTCTTGTTAGAAACAAGACCATTCATTTTGATATATAATGACTGCTGAACTTTTCTCTAAGCAATAAAGAATAAGCATCAATGCTTTACTGCGGCCAAGTATTATTTTACCTCTAATGATGATTATTTTTACTTGTTTTTCTCTTTGAGGGGAAGAAAGGAGCTGGGGTTTAATGATTATTTCTTTAAAAAACTGTTAAAGATGGCCATGAGTATCCTTTCCACATGTATGTCACCGTGTTCACTAAGCGCTTGTCTTTTTAATGTTGCGTACATGCCCCCGTAACAATTCTAATATAAACTAAATTTAGAATAATATTCAATGGCATTAAATAAATCTTTAGGTTATTTTTAATACACTTCCATTTTAGCTGAATCTTCAACAGATATCAAAGGTGTCTATGAAATCTAAAGATACCAAAGCAACACTCCTGTATCTCTAGCTATTTCAGTTTCTAATTTCATATTCCCCAAACCTTTCATGTACTTCCAACTCCATTTTCCCCAAGTTTACCATCCTCTAAGTGAGAGCAATAAATGGATGAACTAGTTTGTGATGAGATTAATTAGTTAAGAGAAGTGGTGCTAATGAGCAAAACTAACATCTGTAGGCCAAAGCCTAAGATGAAGAATTTGCTGCCTTTTACTCAGTATCTTGAGAATGATGTGCGATAATTGGGACTCTCAAATTCCCTTGGGGGCGTAAGACCCTTCAGCAATCTTTTGTGATAGAAACTGAAATAAGGAAAAGAAGAGTGTTTGTTATCTTTAGACTTCATGGGTAAACACATGAAGATAACACAGGGTATCCATAAAGTTTGTGGGCAATTTAAAATAGCTGGCATTTTAAATTGCCCACGAACTTTATGGACATCCTGTATAAGGTAGAAAAATTTTAAGACACCACAAATACTTTCACAAGCCTTTAAGTTCTTATGCACTTTTTAACATCCAAAAGGAAATTCCTCAAAGGGAAATATCAGGTAAAAAAGCCTCTGGAAGACTAAACATTGAACAAATACTTTGCAACTCTTTTCAGGCAAAGAGAGAAGTCTATTTTCCTACCTGGTGTTCAATCAACTTGCTAGCCAACAGAAAGTGGGAGAAGCAACAGTCTGTGACTTCTGAGCCTTGGCCACAGGAGGCTGCTTTCCTTATGCTCTAGGAACTCTGAGACCACCATGTGAACAAGTCCAGAAAAGGAGGCCAGACCATGACAGATACAAGGCTGAGTAACTGAGGAACATGAGTCAGCCCAGCTTAAACTAGCCAAGGAAACACCCTGCTGAGTCCGGCCAAAATTGCCCACTCACAGAATTGTGACCTATATATACAATGGTTGTTTCAAGCCACCAAGGTTTAGGATGGTTTGTTTCCCAACAAAAGCCTAAATTATACAGTTCTCTGTGACTTCCTTCACAATACTTAATATCAGCCCAAAGATAACAAAATGTTGCAATTCAGTCTTGGATCTACTCTTTACTTGAGTGTCTCATCTCTATCTACTCTTAACCATTTTGCCCCATCTCTCAAAGTGTTCAAACTCTCAAATCTGCCTGCAGTTTCTACCCAAATCCACTAAGGCAGGCGTCCTCAAACTATGGCCTGCCTAGGACATTTATCCAGCCCGCCAGGTGTTTCTGCTGCCACTGCCTGTCCTGCTTAGCAACAGACTCGGACCGGGGCCTGCAGTCTGGCCCTCCAGTGGTTTGAGGGACAGTGAACTGGCCCCCTGTTTAAAAAGTTTAAGGACCCCTGCACTAAGGTCTTCTTTCCTTCCCTTAAGCATCCTAAGGAATACTTTGAAATTAAAATAATAAAGCTAATTGAATTAGCTACTGCTAATTATTTATATGAAAAGGTTCAGAGAATCAGAATTGGCATATAAGTAGCAAGAAAAGTAGGCAAAGAGTAAATCAGAGTTTTTAAAAAGTTTTATTTAAGGCAGTAACTAAAATGAAGGAAATATTTTTAGTTTTTCTACCTATTATTTTCCTTAAAATAGTCTGGTTACTAAATCTCCCCCATTATTCAACTCTGGTTTTACACGAAGGGGTTTGTTTATAAATAAATTGCACCTATCAACAGAAATAACCAAGAGACTTATAACACCAGACATATGGCTTTTTAATAGGATATATATATGTGTGTGCTCAATTTAAACCAGAAAAGTGACAGTTTGGAAAAGTTTGTGAATCTCTAGATAATAAGCTTGAAGAAATTCATCAATAATGATACTAGCAAATAAAAATAGATTCTACTAATCTGTTTTGTTGTTGTTGTTGTTGTTGTTGTTTTGGCTGGGGCCAGGTTCAAACCCGCCACCCCTGGTATATGGGGCCTGCACCCTACTGCTTGAGCCATGGGCACCACCCCTAGATCCTACTAATCTGAGTGCCTTGTAAGAGTTAAAGTTTTAAAGAACAATGTAAAATGTAAATAAATACTCATCTTTTATACTTAAAACAGGATACTTTCAATCCAGAAGGAAGCCCAATATATACCAATAATGAAAGATGAATAAAAGTCACATTAAGCACTTCCTATAAATGCAAAAACCAAACATGACTTGAATATTATAATTTTAATATAGTTTTTTCCTTTCTTAAAATACATATACCTATCCAGAAGACCAAAAATCACTTTATAACAAAGATATTTGTACCAGAATGCTTATTGCAGGCCAATTCATAATTGCTAAGTCATGGAAGAAGCCCAAGTGTCCACTGACCCGTGAATGGATCAATAAATTGTGGTATATGTACACTATGGAATATTATGTAGCCTTAAAGAAAGATGGAGACTTTACCTCTTTCATGTTTACATGGATGGAGATGGAACATATTCTTCTTAGCAAAGTATCTCAAGAACGGAAGAAAAACTATCCAATGTATTCAGCCCTACTATGAAACTAATTTATAGCTTTCATATGAAAGCTATAACCCAATTATAGCCCAAGAATATGGGGAAGGGGGGCGGTGATTGGTGGGACCACACCTATGGTTCATCTTAGAAGGGTACATGTGAATCTTTCTAAATGTAGACTATAAATGTCTTAACACAATAACTAAGAAAATACCATGAAGGCTATGTTAACCAGTTTGATGAAAATATTTCAAATTGATATAAAATCAGCACATTGTACTCCAGGACTGCATTACTGTACATAGCTATGATTTAATAATAAAAAAGAAAATACATATACCTTTTTTTTTCATCCTTTACAGTATTCGAGGGATGCAAAACCCTCAGAGAGCCAAGATCTCCACGGGTTCTGCAGGGCTGGGCTGGCTATGCAACTTGAATACATAGGGATTTGAGTATACTCAGTCCTATAACCAAACCCAGCACATGGCTGTATAGTGTTGATTACATCTGTTTTATTATAATATAATTATTTGTCTTCTATACTCAATGGAAAAAAAGAGCAACTGATGAAGAAAGTGTATAAAAACTGCAGGCTATTATTTCACTCAGAAACAGACTTGAATAACAGTTTCTTTTGAATCATTTGAGGCATATATATAAATGATAAAAAAGTGATTTGTCTTTTGTAAAGGTTTATCTAGCTAATTTATAAAATATAAAAACTTACTAAGTGCCATACAACATTTGTAGAAAAATACCCAATTACAAACATCCAACTGATGTACAACTTGCACTAATGAATCGAGGCTATGCCAGGTAATAGGTGAATATACTTGTTATAACTTTCATACAAATTAAACTTAAGAACAAACCTACAGAATCTATCTTGTTCAGGGACTGTCTATATAAAAATGCTTGTTATTATCAGTCAATATCATCCTCATCATCACGATTACCCTTACTCTCTGGTCTTCATGAGAAAGTGTAAAAATTGTCAACCCTAGAATCTCTAGGAACAGAGGGATAGGAATCAAGACACTGATGTCTACAAATGCAGGTTCAACATGTAAATTCCTTGATATTTTATCAACTCACTGTATCTCTGAAAAGACAATATACATGTCTAGCTTCAAAAGATTCTTTGATGCTAAGAACATCGAAAACGGTCTGTTTTAGAGGCCTACGAATGGGTATTCAGGATGGCAGAAGAGCAGCTTTGCTCAACCTTTATAACTACAATTACTGTATGTTACAATCCTTTTGTTCATTGAGCAAGTGCTATCTACTGCTATGGTAGCCACTGTGCTTCCAGGAGGGTAGAGAATTCAGACAGACAGATAAATAGTACCGAGTCACACATGTAACAGAAGAACACAAAGAAAGTGCTCCTGAAGCAAAGCGAAACACAGGCTAACTACCAGGACCATGAGAAGGTTTCTCAGGAGAGGCAACAATGGCTTATTAGGATAAACCAGCAAGTATGGCTGTTATATGAATCTGAAAGCAAAAGATGTAGAATCCACCTACAATGAGCTGAGCTAATAACCTAGAGGAAAAGGACAAGTAAATAAATAATTGTACTAAAGCAGTATATGTTAGAATTTTTTTTAACTAGCCAGGTGTTGTGGCGGGTGTGTGTAGTCCTAGCTACTCAGGAGGCTGCGGCAGAAGGTTTGCCTAAGCCCAAGAGTTTGAGATTACTATGAATTATGACACCATGACACTCTACTGAGGGTGACAAAGTAAGACTGTCTCAAAAAAAATTTTTTTTTAAGTATATAAAAGAACTAGCTGCAAGTGAAGAAGTCAGTTTGCCAGGTAAATAGAGTTACCAGAGGTAACAAGAGCTGATCCTGGGATCCACGTATACCCAAAGCAGGGAGAGTGGAAATGTGAGGCACTGAGGGATACAGGGCTGCAAGAATGCATGGGGGCAAAAGGAAAGAACACACACAAGGAAAGTGAGTGAGGCTTTGCTGCAGAGCTTGAACTCTATGAAATAGGCAAACACTGAAAGGTTTTAAGAAGTCCGTGAAAGATGGAACACTTCTACTCAAGAATAACCTCCAGGCCCGGTGCAATGGCTCACACCTTTAATCCTAACACTTTGGGAGGCCAAAGCAGGTGGATCACCTGAGCTCAGGAGTTCCAGACCAGCCTGAGCATGCATCTCTATTTAAAAAAAAAAAAAACAGAAACTACCCGGGCCTTGTGGTGGGTGCCTATAGTCCCAGCTACTCAGGAGGCTGAGCCAGGAAGATCACTGGAACCCAGGAGTTTGAGGTGGCTGGCAGCTATGACACCATAGCACTCTACCCAGGGTGAAAGAGTGAGACTCTGTCTCCAAAAAAAAGAAAGAAAGAAAGAATAGAAAAGAAAGGAAAAAGTCATCTCTGTACTTACAGAATACCCTTAAATGCATCACTTTAAACCACATCAATTTCTATCATACTACTTAATTTTTCTAAAAAAAAAAAAAGGCAACAAGAGAACATTTCAATAATCAGTGGTACAAGTCTGCATGCATCATAAGCCCATTACTTGTCACATTTTTATAATTTAATATAGATATGAACTATATGAACAAAGTATAATGCTATCTAATTTCACTCATAAATTATTGCAAAGATCTAATGACATAGATTATGTAAAGAGTTTCAAACAGGGCTGATACACAGCTTAATAAATATTAACTATAATTATATCCTGATGATGATTAAAAAGGAAAAGCTTGCTAGTGATTGGAATACAGTTAAACTGCTGGGTGCTGTGGTTCATGCCTGTAATCCTTGGGAGGCCAAGGTGGACAGGTTGCTTGAGCTGACGGGTTCAAGATGAGTCTGAGCAAGAGTGAGACCCCATCTCTAAAAAATAGCCAGGTGGTGTGGCAGGCACCTATAGTCCCAGCTACTAGGGAGGCTGAGGCAAGAGGATCACTTGAGCCCAAGAGTTTGAGGTGCTGTGAGCTATGATGAAACCACGGCACTCTGCCCAGGGTGACAAAGCGAGACTCTGTCAAAAAAAAATAATAATAAATAATAAATAATAATAATAATATGGTTAAATTATCACAAGAAGTTTTCACTACTGAAATAACTGGGTAACTTTCATTTTTTAAAAAAATCTGTCTGAAAGTAAAAAGACTATAGGGTGCTCCAAAAGTCTCCATACATAGGAAAATTAACAAACAAAACTCATTTTACATTAAAAAAAGTCTGTATCTATATATATTTATATACTTGTGGGGCCACTTAAAGCCATGGTATACAGAGAAAAGATCAGAAACATGGATCATTTAAAGGAAGGCACAGGAAATGTAATTACTCGCCTAACAACAGGTATTTTTGACTGTACCAGCTGTTTGGACATGTTTGCCACAAGTAGGAGAGGACACTCTCTGTGAGTGTGTGTTCTAGTAGAAAGAGGTCAACACACAGAGAATATTTTGTAAGTAAAGGTACATTTAGCCACATTCCCACTGTCCCTATGTATGGCGGCTTTTGGGACACCCTTTATTCACAGGCGCTCCCCAGCATAAAATAAATAATTCTCAAGAATGCCATCCAACAGGTTAGCTCACTCAGCCACTTGGAAACCTAGCAATAAAACAGGTTCAGTACAGTACCAGATATCCCAAGTAGATACGGTATAGTTTAACTGGCAAGGCAAGTTAACTGATAAGACTGGCCCTTGAAATACATATGGGTAGGTGAACAGCTTCCTGGGCTCACTATTACTACTGTTAAACTAGAGATCTGCCAGCTCAACAAACAGGCATGTACCTTTCCATATCCACTTATTCCCATGTAGTAACAAAGACATGAAAGACTGAGTGTCATGGCATTGTCTTATACCATGAGCATGTGCTATTTACAACTAACATGGCTTAGTTTTCTATAAAAATAAATGTAACCTAAAATTAATATAGTACACAAAATAAAAACACGTAAAAACTTGACAAAATCCAGTCCTATGAACTAGAATAATCCACAAGGTCAAGACAATAGGAACCCAAATTGTCAAAAAATCCAACATGAAGAAACAGCTGAAGTTTTAAAATCTATTCAATTTCTATAATTGTACAAGGTAGGTCTATGGAAAGAACAAACCAAACAATTATTTGAATATTAAATCTCCATACACACAGGCCATTCAGCAAACTGTGAATACCCAATCTTTAAACATCCTCAGAACATGAAAAATGGTTCCCTGCCAAGAGGGATGGAGAGTAAGCCCGCTTGGGCTTTTCCACCATGCACCAGATGGCAGGTAAGGACAGGTGCAAAGAGGTCAAGGCATCACAGCACAAAGCAAGAGAACAATGGTTCCAAGTAACTCAGTTCAAAAGGGAAGTACAAGTTAGGTTAGCTCCAGCTACCCTGGAATTAAACTGCTTAGGAAGGTTAGCTGCTAATATATTGTTTCCAGCAATTGACACCCTGTACAGTTTAGACAGATAGCATTTTTATTGATGAAATCATGCTTTCACAAATGCAAACACAGATGATCTCTTCTGTGTCCAACTAGACAGTGAAGCTCACTGTCTACACTCATCTCCATTCACCTACCATTTTGTTGGAATACTCTTAAATTATTTAATGCCACTGCTACGTAATACTAAAATCTTACTCTCCTACATGTGCTAAACAGCAATATGTCATTCTGAGAAAAAATGTTGGAAGGAGTGTCTTAGATTCAAAACTCCCTCAAGACCAAGCAAGCCTCAAATCTAGGATTCAAGTTTCTAATTCAGCCTAACCCAGCTTGGGAAACCATTTAACTAGTAGTTTTCAAGCAGGTTCCCTTAGAGCATCTCTCTAGGTCATTCTTTTTTTTGAGACAGAGCCTTAAGCTATTGCCCTGGGTAGAGTGCCATGGCATCACAGCTCACAGCAACCTCCAACTCCTGGGCTTAAGCGATTCTCTTGCCTCAGCCTCCCGAGTAGCTGGGACTACAGGCACCCACCACAACACCTGGCTATTTTTTGGTTGTAGTTGTCACTGTTTGGCAGGCCCCGGCCGGATGTAAACCCACCGGTTTGGTGTATGTGGCTGGTGCCTTAGCCGCTTGAGCTACAGGCACCACCCTCTCCACGTCATTCTTAAAAGAGTGAGAGGTAATAAAATGTAGTTTCTGCCACTTAGTACCCATAACTTCTCTGCAAATGTTTCCTCATCTCTAACACAGGGATAATGGCATCTACCTGGTAGCCAGGTAGCTGTGAGAATTAAATAAACTAATACATACAGGATGCCTAGGACAGTCCTTGACTGTCAGGCTCAGTGAGTGTATGTGGTTGATTACGCCAATGTTCACTGCCATTACTATCATGGCACCAAAGTGAGAAAGTTTTAGGTAAACTGTTCTGCCCTAGACCCTGGGCCCTGCACATCTTTTAGAATTGTATAAGGAGGAAAAATTGAATTATATAAGGTCACTATAAAGTGTCACCATGTTTTGCTCCACAACACATGACCTTGAATCACACAGTTCATAGTTTTATATCCCAAACCCTTTCCAACAAGATTTATTCAATCAGTACTTAAACTATCAATTGATTAAATACCATACAAACAACTAAAGAAAGGCTGTGACTTTGTTTTTTTCTAAAACAAAATGAAGTTTCTTTCAGATTTCTAAGTCAATACTATTTTCACCTTAAGATCTTCCTGCTTCCAAGAGGGATCCTTTCCCTAGTAGGAATTATAACTATGCCCTGCCTTGACTCAGAATCACACACACAAAAGGGCAGATTTGTACTTCCAAACACAGCGCTCTCCTGAAATCATTCCTGCCAAAGCCTGACACTCAGCCTCACCATGGCTAGGAAATAAGTTTCTTTTCTTTTAAACTTTTCCAGGAGAACAAAAAGAGTGAAGAGGACAGCAGCTGCTGCCACTTGAGGGAGGAGCAAGCAACACAAAAGCCCTTTCACCAGCAAATTTCTCATTCCTTAGGGGCCTCCCACTGGTAGCTACTTAAGTTCCTGCCGCCAGGAATTCCAGACCAGCTCCAGCAGAGGTGACTGTCCCCCACACACGGTAGGCCACCACTGCCAACAGCTGCCCAGCCTTCAGCATCTTCTCCATTCTACTTCTATAGTGACTGAGCAAGCTAAAATAGAATATCCTATTTTAATTGAAGAAAATATTTTTTAAACTTGAATGAATCATAACTAAGATAATTAAAATACTCAGTTCCATCAAACCAGACAGAAATTCCAGAAGCATTCTTTCTCTCACTGAAGCCAACAGTTAGGTGAGCCTGGGCTGGATTATTGTTTCCACTACACAGTTTCGTCCAAATAGGAAAGGCAGGAGCTGACCTTGGAGAGGCTGAGACCTGAATGGGGCACCGACACTTCCTATAAGGAGAATGAGCCATCTTCTCTTAAGAAAAATGCAGTCCTCATTTTTCCTCCCTTTTTTTAATGAATGGTGACCCAGTTATAAATGCTGTACTCCCACATTAATCCATTCCCAGTCTTTTCATTAAAATGTAAATTTCAATCCTGAAACAACAGCTGGGATTCTAAGAGTAACACAGCATTAAGTTTAAACATTTGTTCTTCCCCTAATGAAAAAACAGAGTCTCCCCCAAAAAGTAGAGTCCAAAAGAAGGGGAAACTCTCTTAGATGCATTATATACTAACAGCCAAAACCAGAACCACACTACTCCAGAGTGAAGGTGAAACACACCTATGGGCACCGACCCCAACAAAAATCTGCCTCAATGCAAGTTTCCATTAACAAAAAAATCTTTTGGCTAAGCATTTTTCTAAACATTACTCTACTTTTAAAAATTAACTTAATGCTGTAAAATCTTACTGGTGTTCAAGTAATAATTAACTTAATGAGTACCAATCAGCCAAGAATACTAAACTGAGTTTATTCCACGAATACACAGAAGAGTCTCAAGATTCTGCCTAATAAGTTACTGAAATTTACAACAGGGGAACCAAAAACACATCTAGAGAATGAGGTGAATGCTGAGAAGTATGTCACGCAAAAATCAAAACTTGTGAAAATATACATGCTTCAAAGATATTTACTCCACTAAATATTTTTGTTAAATCTACTTTGTAATCATTACATGTCGACTTTAAGGAGAGAAATTTAAGGGACAGAATCTTAATTAGAGCTGTGGTCACTTTGAATGGCTCTCTAACAAGACTGACTTTCCAAATAATTTTTCACCTAACGCTCTACCTTTGCAAACCTCGAATGGAGGAGCAATCATGTGAGCAGGGATTTGTCAGAAGAGTTCACTAATACCCAGTGGCTTCTCCAGGAAAAGCATATGATACCACAAGCAATTAGCAGATGAGTCAATGACTGCCACCCCCACACTGCAATTACACACTCTCTGCAGCACCATCTGCAAAAGTATACAACAGCTAACAGGACTATATATTTGGTGATGGAAAACTACTTTTCAGAGAATGTTTCAAATGTAAGCAGATTTAAAGACAAGAAAACGAAGGATCTTAAAAAACCAGAACTGAATCAAGACCTCTGGGTATGTTCCTATTCTATGAAAAGCACATAAATTATACACATTTGACAATGTTGAAACAGGTCTAATAAAACACCACAAAAATTTGGTTATATTACTCAATTGAGAACAGTTTAAAGGTAAGTCAAAGGCAAGAAACCAACAGTTAAGTAAACATGTTCTAGGACCGCAGAGCCAGAACAGCCCTACACGGAAGGCACTGCTGTTAGACAAAGTAAGGGCCTAGGGGAGCTGGGCAGTGAGCAGGGAGTGAAGTTCCCCATAGAGGCAGCCTGGCAGCCCTGAGCCAGGCCCATTCTAACTCCCACTGGGTTGTGCTGCCGTCTCCTATGCATTCAGCTGGTGTCGAACTGACAAGCTTTTCTTCATCTAACGACCTCTTGCCACACTTCCATCACATCCAGAAACTAGTTAGACAAACTCCAATTTAATAACTAGAGTACTAATTTTAGCATTTCTACTACACAAAATAAACTGGTATTTCCTAAAGGAATTTTACACTAATGACACCATTGTCCTGCCAGGAATCTCTAAAATAATTTGGTCTGTTAATTCTCCCAAAGATATGTCCTATGATACATACCGGATCAAATGTATAAATGTTATTAGAATACTTTTATTCGATTTCAAAAAGCATATTAACATAAATCTAGTAAATACTACTTTATTTTCCTCTGTAAAGCAAGGACCACAGAATTAGAAGACCTAGAAATCTCTAGCTTCTCTCTGACCTTTAAATAGTACTTACACAATACCTAAGCTTCTTATACACTTTACCAGCTCCACTGCCCATGATCCCAACACGTCCCGCACCCTGTAACTAAATTACCATTGGAAAAGTCTGGCACTGCCCTTTAGCTCAAACACTACCATAGATCTATTTCAGGACACAGGACACAGCCTTGTTTGGTTGGTTGTTTCCTTTTTTCTCCCGCTGGTAATAAAAATATCCCAGTTCCTTAAATTTACAGGTGAAAAATACTAGTTTCTAAATGATTCTTTAAAAAGCCATAATAAAAATACTCTTCACTTAAGAAAAAAACCCAAAGGCAGTGTTCATATAATTTAAGTCATGAAAGGAATATAAATTAAGATTTGGTTCTATTTTTTGTCTCAACTTTAACCTGTCACAGTTCTTTACAGACTTTTGAAAGCTCTTTTAGAAAAGAAAAAAAAATAGGAATGATTGTTCTTAGAAAATTTTACAAAACACATCACAGTTTTGGCTTCAGTTATTACCTTTTGCATATTTTTGTATATTGAGACTGTACCTGAAAATTCTAATTTATATTGAACAGTTGACATACTTTGGTAGAATTATCACCATTTTAGATATATTTATTTTAGATATATTTTAGGTACCACTAGAAAGATTTTCTACTCTATGTAAATAGTTATCAATTGCTGTTGATTTGCTATTTCCTCTTGAATTATGGGTATTTTAGATAAGTGATATGTAATCTGTAGATTTAATGTATCTAACACATGCTAATAGTATGTAATCAACTAGAAAAAGAATCCTTCAGGCTCCGCGCCTATGGCTGAAGCGGCTAAGGCGCCAGCCATATACACCTGAGCTGGTGGTTTCAAATCCAGCCCGGACCTGGCAAACAATGACGGCTGCAACCAAAAAAGTAGCTGGGTGTTGTGGCAGGCACCTGTAGTCCTAGTTATTTGGGAGGCTGAGGCAAGAGAATGGCTTAAGCCTAGGAGTTGGAGGTTGCTATGACCTGTGATGCCACAGCACTCTACTGAGGGCAACAGTTTGAGGCTCTGTCTCAAAAAACAAAAAAGAATCCTTCAAATTGATAAAGGCATGGTAAAAATATTACTCCAAAATAACTTATTTCTAAGACAACAGTTGTATTTTTCACATGCTATGCACCTACTAAATGTGGGCATAGGCAGTGGAAGCAACTGTTGACTCAAAAAATTTTATTGTTGTTTTGGTGCTATAAAGTTTCTGCGTAATAAAAAAGGTTCCTTTTAAATGTTCAGATTTAGAAAGTAAACATAGATGAGATTAATAAACAGATCACTGATTAGTGATGTGATCACTCAGTTTCTTTCTCTTTCAACTACCCTTCTCATTGGGCAGGACATTCAAAGCCAAAATATTCAGTAATTTACTAATTTAATCTTTTAACATTTGTCAAACAGCTTCTATTTGCCAGGCACTTTTTGCTAGGTGCTAAAGACAGAAAATGTATGAGCTAAACAAAGCCTGCCCTTGAAGGCTCACACTCCTTCAAGGAGACTGACATCTCACTATGGTATCTGTAAGGAGTATAAGATGTTCCCAAAACATAAAACAGTACACACTCATGAACTAGCTATCCTGGAGGTATCGGTTTTAGAACCCTTTTCTAGGTGAAAGACTATTATAACAAAGCACTGTTACCATTTCAAAAAAAAAAAAAATTAACAAATTTAAGACAGGCTAGGAACTTTCCTCCTTTACCCTCACATAAATTTTCAGGTAATTTTGAATGCCCCATATTATATCATAGATGGAAAAAAGTTGGAAGAAGCTATTCACTTGCCCGAGATTCCAAATTAGCAAATGAAGGAGGCAGGATTCCATGTCAGGTCTTTTCAGTTCAGCATTTCCCTATCCTGTATCTGCCTCACAAATAAAACCTAGGGGAGGTACTAAGTAAAGTAGATTATATGTGTTCTGTGATTACAAGATGTTCTATGTGTGCACTGCATAATTCTGTAGGTATGCAATAATCACTGAATGCTAATGCCAGACAGTAGTGGTTCGAAGTATGAGTCTGCAAATAAACCATGTCAGAAGCGCTTCTCAAAGTTAGAACAAAACAATAACAAAGACTCTGATAGACAATATAGAGGACAAACTTAATCTTCAAGTAGTGTACAGGTTGTACTTTCCGATCCAGAGTGTGTATAATTTTAACAACACTAGTCACGCTGTCAACTTAAAGACATCAGTTTCACTGGTAACAATTTCAATTTTTCCCTATTCTGTTACCTATTTTATGTTCACTCTATCGCCACCAATTCCGTTGGTTCCATTTTCATAGCTTACTGTATATAAATACATCTACATATATCAATTGGACAAAAAAATGCACATCTATACATGTACTTCTTCACATACACACTTATATAATGAGCCCTAATAAAGATCAACTGGAAACTATGAAGGGACTGTCACAGACCAGACATGAAGAAAATGGGAGGTATTAAATAAAAACATATTTACCTGTTTCTTCATCTATCTTGAAAACACCAATACCAGAACCATCTCTAATGGAGTATCGGATCTCCCCATCTCTTCCTGTGTCCTCATCATGAGCTGACACTGTCATGACTGATGAACCAAGAGGAACATCTTCTTTCACTATACCCTTTTCCACAAAGCTGGGAAACACTGGTGGGTATAAGTTCTCATTCACATCAATTACCTCAACTTCAATGTAGCAAGTGGAGGACAGAGAAGTTGGCTTCCCTTTGTCTTTGACCCTCACGGTGAGATTATATACTTGCTTCTTCTCAAAGTCCAACTGCTGTACAATTCTAACTGCCCCACTGAGCTTATCAACATCAAAGCTTCCTTCTCCATGGTCCATAAGACTATATCTCACCTGACTGGATTGACCCAAATCAGGATCATGGGCTTCTAACCACATGATTATGGTTCCTTCTGGAAGATCCTCTCGAACTTTTACATGGTAACTAGGTGGAATAAACACAGGTGGGTTGTCATTAACATCTTCTAGTGACACTTTCAAAAGTACAGTAGAAAACAACTGGGGCTCTTCTCTGGCTTGGTCCCTAGCTTCAATCTTTAAGTAGTGCACCGGCTGTACTTCACGATCCAGAGTGTGTATAATTTTAATAACACCAGTAACGCTGTCAATTGAAAACTTGTCTGTGTCTGTAAGGATCGAGTATGTCACATGTCCGTTGGGCCCTAGATCTTTATCTGTGGCTTCAACCTGGATTATTTCACTATTTACCTCCTTGTCTTCACTCACTTCAACAAAATAGCTCTCCTGTAAAAACTCAGGTGGGTTATCATTGGCATCCAGGACAATAAGATCCAAAAGACGCCAAGTGGCCTTCTGGGGTATTCCAAGGTCATACACAGTAATATTCAGGCTGTATCTGTCTTTTGTCTCACGGTCAAGTGGAGATAAAACTTTTAGCATCCCTGTTTCCATGTCAATAATGAAGCTACTATCCTCATTTCCTCCAGAAATAGCATAGACCAGTTTTCCATTAAAGCCAGTGTCAAGGTCAGTAGCATTCATGAAAATTACACTGGAACCCATGGGGTGATTTTCCTTTACCTCAATACTAGAAGGAAGGGTAGTTCTAAACTGTGGTGCATGAGCATTGATAGAGTGAGAATCAAAGAAGATATCCTCAATTTCTCCTTGATTGTGTAACTTATTTGCCTGCAGGAGCTTCTCTGCCAGCATTTTGGCAACACCAGTCTCCTCACATTGCAAATTTATTGGCTTACGACTGGCAGCCACAGTTATGTTGATATATAATGGTTTGGCAAAATTTTCTCCATCTGTAGCTGTAATTCTCAGACTGTGGAAAGATGCCCTTGAGCCTAAGCCATCCATTAGTGATTGCTTCAATGTCAACACCCCAGAGGTAGGGTTTAAGCTAAACAAATTTAGTTCATTGCCAGCTTCAATCTGATATCGTACCAACTGAAGTTCATCAGCATCAATAGCAGAAACAGTAGTTATTTGCTCTCCCACATCTAGATCCCTAGGAATTGTTCCTTCACAGTTTATCTTCTCAAACAAGGGTGTGTTGTCATTCAAGTTATTGAGAGTAATTGTAGCAAGGACTTCAACTTCCCGGCGATATGGCAAGCCCCAGTCAGATGCACGAATCCTTAGACTATACACCCGAGGCATCAATTCATAGTCCAAGTTTTCTGAAATACTCACAGCACCAGTGAAATGGTCAATCACAAATGGCACATGATTTAAATTAGCAATACTGTATGTTACATACCCATTCTCACCCTCATCAGGGTCTTCGGCACTCACACTCATGATAGTAGTACCAATGGGCACATTCTCATCAAAAGAAGCTTTGTATGCTGTCTGGGAAAACTCAGGGGGGTTACTATTTGCACCTAAGATTTTAACTAAGACCTTGGTGGAGGCTTTTCTGTCACTTGTTGTTACTTCAAGCTCAAAATGGGATGTCTGCTGTTTCTTAATTGGTTCTAAAATGGAAATGAGACCAGTGTTGTAATTTAAACTGAATTTAGCTTTTCCAGGTGTTTTAAAAACATACCTTAAATGGGAATAATTAGGAATGGCTTTTACCATGACCACAGGTGTGCTGGGAGGAGCAAATTCACTTATTTCAGCTCTGTAAACATCCTTTTCAAATTTGACTGGCCCAGCTTTGAACTGTGGTGAGGTCACATGAATTACTTTTACTGAAGAGAACTGGGGAGGAGTTCCTTTATCTTTAGCCTGTAACGTCAGATTGTAGCCAAAAGGATGACTGTCCCAATCAATGGTGCCAATGGCTTTGACTTTATATTCTTTACTCCCTGGAAAGGATCTCACTGTTCTAAACTGTTGAAGAAGATCCCCTGCCACAATGCTTAAAGAAGCTATTTCCCCATTGGCACCCCGATCACAGTCATCCACTGTCACGATTGCGTATGTTGGGTCCTTGTCCAGTTCTGATGGCGATAATGTCACTGCTGTTATCACAGGAGCACATTCGTTGGCCTGTTCCACATGAACTGTTAGCTTGGCCATGCTGCTGATACCACTGCTACCATACAATTTCATTCCACGGTCCACAGCAAGGATTTCCATCTCATAAAGCTGGGTCTCTATGTAATCAAGTTTACCAGTTAAAACTACCACACCACTGGTTGGATGAACGGCAAACATATCTGTTCGGTCTTTAAAACTGTAGTAAAATTCTCCATTGGTTCCTATGTCCGCATCTGTGGCGCTGACTCTTGCAATACTGGTCCTTATGGCTGTGTTTTCAGGTAAAGAAATGCTGTATGAGGTGGGGGAGAATAATGGTCTCAAGTCATTTGTATCCAGCACTTGCACCCTGACCTTTGTTCTGGCTTCAGAATTAGTATTTTTTTCAACTGCTTTGACTACCAATGTGTAATGGTCTTTTACTTCTCTATTAAGAATAGCTGTATTTCCTCCTTTGGTCCTTATTCTTAGAAAGCAAAAGTCTCCAAGAATGTATTCTTCAGCTTTAAACAGGTTTTCATTGTCTCCTGAGACAATTTTGTACTTTAATTCCCACACTGGATCTGTGATGTAGATACCCATCTTTATAGGATGCCCAACGTAAGTTTTGGCAGCAGAGTTTTCACGCACAGTGACATTGTACTGGGAGTGTGTAAACTGCAGAGGAGGAGTCTGTTCAAGTCTTTGACTTCCACTGCCATCTCCAAACTGCTGGAGGAAGAGGAGCAGAAGTAGAAGCAAGGCCAAATGTCTCCCCATTGTTTTACTTTTGGGAACCTGTCACAGAGGAAAGAAGTGAGAAACATTACTTTGGGGAAGTAAAACAAGCAAAAAAGGTATAAATTATTTACAACCCTACATTTTAATAGAGTATTTTTTGTCTATATGTAGTATGAATAAATGCAATGGTTTTGGATTTTTTTTCCCTGAAAAAGAATTTTAATTTAAGTATCCACACTCTTCTAACGTGTTCAGTATTACTAAATTTAACAAAATTTTTTAATATTTGAATGACCCGAATCATCGTAAGCATCAAATGAAATATTACTAACTGTAACAACTAAATTGTATTCTTATACTTCAATCTTCAAAGCAAATATAAGCAATTGTTGAAAAGGTAATGAATGTTGTTTATGTTTACTTACAATGGATGAAATGCTCTCAAGCTTGCAAACTTAATGCTACAAGAGTATTGTGAGCATACTCCTTTTGTAACAAAAAAAAAATGGTAGTTTTATATGACCTCTCATATTGATAACTTATCCCATTTCAAAATTTATCCTGAAACTTTCTTTATAAGAATGATTAGGTTCACTCCCTACATAAGGATTTATTGTCTCGGTTCTATTAAACTATTTAAATGTATTAAAGTAAATGTATCTTAAGTCTAATACTTAATACCAATGTAAGCCAAAAACCCAACATAAGCCAAAGAGGGAAAAAAAAAAACCCAGGTAAGCAGCTACCAACCCCCCCCCCCCCAAATAATTCAGCAGCTTGATGATGTCTCAGTTTTTCCTAAGTCAGTAAAGCAGATTTCTCCAACTACATCACTGTTTTATCATCATGCTGTCAACAACCAGTTGTTCAGAGTGTCTACTATCTTAAGAGCAGTCGACAATGGAGTTACCTGGAGGCCCTCCTTTAAAAAACAAGATGCATATACACGCACATACACACACACACAAAAGCTAAACAGACACACAAGGTCAAGGCAATGGAGAAAGGGGACAGGGCTTGCAGGAGAGTCAGAGGGTAACTCAGGAAAGAAAGAGGGAAATTAAAGAAATGAAGAAAGGGATGCTTTAATAAATGAGAAGGTGGGGTGAGGTCTGGCTAGAACAGCAGGGCAGTTATTGCAGATCAACTATTCCCTTAGGTCAACATCCATCTTATAAATCAATGGACCTTCACTCCTCTCTCCCAGCTCTGTCAGTAGAGACAATACTGTAATCTTGCAAAGTAACTCTCAAATTAATATTCATAAAATGTGAATGCTACCAAAGGTAAAAGATAAGCAGACTAGAGCTGCTGTCTAAACAGCCCACTTGAAATTAGTGTGGCAACATCAATTTACAGTACCTTAACTCAGCTACTACTAACTTTGCCCCATCAGTCATTTCCTTAGGGAAGAAAAAAAACAAAAAACAAAAAAAAATCTAATATGCTTAAAGCAATTAGAAACTTAATTGATACTCAATCACATTCAAGTTGACCACCCTAACTTGTTCTTTAGCTATCATGCCTTTAACTCCACAAATGAAAGTCAGGAAATCAGACAGATTTTTGGCTTTTAGTAGAGGCCAAATTATCACTTAAACAAAATAAGGAGACAATTTTCTCCCAAAACTATCTCTTTAAATATCTCAATTTAGGCCAGGCATGATGGCTTATGCCTGTAATCCGGGCACCCTGGAAGGCCAAATGAGAAGATTACTTGAGGGCAGGAGTTAAGAGATCAGCCTGAGCAAGAGTAAGACCTTGTCTCTACGAAAAAAAGAAAAATTAGTCAGGCATAGTAGCCTATGCTTGTAGTCCCAGCTACTTAGAGGCTGCGACAGGAGTATTACTTGAAGCCAGAGTTTGAGATTACACTGGACGTGATGATGCACTGTAGCCAGGGTGACAGTGTGAGACTCTACATTTAAAAAAAAAAAAAAATCTCCATTTGGTCAACAGTTCTAACACTTAGGGAAATCTGAATAGGATGAAATGATCTAGTAATTTTAACAACAAAAAGGAAAGTTCAACTCAATTCAACTCAATAGGTACTGAGGACCTGCTATCAGACAGCACCTTGTATGGAGTTAACACATTAATTGCCATGGCAGTTGTATTTAACTTACTCTAGTTTTGAGCCCGGGGCCTTATGAAGCCTATATAACTCACAGCCCTCTTGACCTAATAAAACATCATGGCCCCAAGAAAAAAGTTTTTCTCCTACTGTGGAGTGAATGTATTAAAAATGATAAAAGACAAAGATCTCAATCCCAGGGCACATACAAACAGGGAATTTAAAAATGCATATGAAGAAAATGCTTTGAAAAACAATTAAAAAGATGATGTTCAACAAGCACCATCTTCTGTTTTAGGAGATATATTACGCTTTAGGAGACATTACTACTATAGTGTTATCCACTTTACAATAAAGTATTATACCAGGATTCTATTACAAGTACTTAAAGTATTTTGCTTAATTCTAAATATAAGATATTATGCAGCAATTAAAGAGAATAAGGTAGCACTCTACATGTTAACGTATACAGATGTCCAGATATCTGCACTAACAAAGTTGATCCCATTTATGTTTGTTTTTAAAAGGACAGAAGGAGCCGGGTGTGGTGGCTCACATCTGTAATCTCAGCACTGTGGGAGGCTGAGGTGGGAGGATGGCTCAAGGTCAGGAGTTCAAGGCTTGTCTGAAGGAGAGTGAGATCTCGACTCATGAAAAAAAATGGAAAAACCCAGCCAGGCGCCTGTAATCCCAGCAACTTCAGAGGTTGAGGCAGCAGGATGCCCACGGCCTAAGTCTGAAGTTGCAGTGAGCTATGATGCCATTGCACTCTGTTCAGGGCATAGAGTAGAACTCTGTCTTGCCAAAAAAAAAACGCAACTGTGTGCATATACTCATCCAAATCCCTTTAAATAATAAAAAACAAAAAAAAAATAAAGGACATAAGGAATAGATGTATCATCCCTTTCACTGTTTAATTCTTTTTGACAAATATTTAATGAGCATCTACTATATACCAGGTACAGTTCTAGATGCCAGGGATTCCAAAGTGAACCAAAGTACCAACAAGTCCTAATGGAAGATACATTTCCTGGTGAGAGACAAACAAGTACACAGAGTACATCAGATGCTGATGATTAGGAGAAAAAAAAAAAGGAGAGAGACTGTGGACAGGAATGCAAAGGAGATGAGAGAAGCCTCAATTCAAAACAGCCAAGGTTTCTCACTTCAGCACTACTGACATTTTGGGCAGATAACTCTCAGATTCTTTGGGGCACTGTAGGATGTTCAGCATTCCCTGGTCTGCACCCAAGAAAAGCCTGTAGCATTCCTCCTCCCCCAACTGTGAAAACTAACAATGTCTCAAGATATTGCCAACTGTGCTTCAGGGCTCAGTGTCACCCCCAGTAGAGAAAAACCAGGTTAGAGTAACAGTGAAGAGGTCCTGTGGCTGAAGCACAGTGGGTAACTAAGAACACTTCATGAAGGGAGTTCCTTTGTTAAAAAATAATTTAAAAAAAAAATTTAAATGTTAGATTTACATAAACCTGCAAAGACAGTTTCCCCTACTGCTAACATCTCAAATTATTGTAGATTTGTCACAACTATTTAACCAATACTGATACATCATTAACTAAAGTTCATACTTTACTTAGATCCCTTTGGATTTTACCTAAAATCCTTTTTCTGTCCCAAGGATCCCATCTACAATGGCACATTACATTTAGTTGCCATGCTCCTCAGGGTCCTTCAGAATGTAAATCTCTGGGATTTTCCTTGTTTTTAATAATGACTTTGACAGTTTTGAGAAGTACTAGTTAGATATTTTACAGAGAGAATATCTTTCAGGCAAAAAATTCCTCAATTGGAATTTGATGGATTTCTCAGGATTAGGCATGGGCTATGTTCTGGGAAGGAAGACAGAGGCAAAGTGTCATTTTGGTCATTTCCATTACATAACGTATCAGGGTTGTTATGGACCTTGTTCCCAGGTCAGAAGTAGGGTCTGTCAGGTCTCTCCACAGCAATGTTGTGACTACATACAGCCCACACTTAAAAGGTATGGAATTATACTCCTCAAATTATTTAGAATAATTGTTGAATCCCTACTTATGTATTTATTCAATCACTTTTTGAAAGATCAGTAAATGAAGGGTGATTTTAGGACTTTGGAGTTTACTACAAACTAAATGAGAATCCACTGGAGGATTCTGAACAGAGAAGAGACATGATCTAACTTAGAGTGGTATCTGTGTTGAGAAATACAAGAGCAAAAGTTAGGAGACCTCACCAGTTGGAGGGTACTGCAATAACACAAGGAGAGCATGCTGGCTTGGCCCAAAAATGGGAATGGTGAAGGTGGGATAAGTGGTCAGATTTTGGATCTATTTCAGGATTTGCTAATACTCTGGAGCAGTAAGGGGAAGGGAAAGAGCAGTATCAAAGACAGTTCTGGGGACTGTGTGCTGAGCAAGGTGAATGGGTGCCAAAGGACTGACAGGGGAGAATGAGGGAGGAACAGGTTTAGGGAGTCAGATCAGAGTTTGATTTTGTGTAAGATAAAACATGAAATATCTACTGGTTATCCAAGGAAAGATGTTGAGTGGGCAGTCAGATATGCATGAAAGGTCCAGATGTTAGATTGAGAGCTGTCAGAATACAGAAGATGGTGTTAATAAAACCATAAAATGAGATCATCAAGGAAGCAAGTACAGAGAAGAAAGAAAATCATGAACACCATTGCTCCCCCAACCCCTGAAGGGCAGAAGTAGAAGAAGAACTGGCAAAGGAGAGAGAGTAGCCACCAAGGTTGATAAGGGAACCAAGAAAGTGGTAAAGAACAGTAAGTAAATCTTTTTGTACACTTTTAAGTCCCACATTAGAACTTGGAAATGACCCATAAAGACTGGCTGCACCATGCTGCTCCCAACACCACTGTTGAAAGGCCTGATTGTAACTAGTGCCCCCACCATTATACACAAGTTATAAAGAACATGTCCAACACAACAAACCGCTATGGCTGTCCTCACCCCATACCTCCCCAGCTAATCAGTCTGTCCACAGGCCCTACCACACCTGTATACCCACTGCTGGATTCCTGAACACCCCCTCACCTTCCATAACCCACGAATTCTCACTCAACACAGCACAGCTGGAATAAACTTTCTGGACCACATTTATAACTGAGACCTTTTACAACCCTGAATTTACTCTGCAAACTTGACTAACAGAATGCCACGGCAATTAGATAAAGTTATTAAATGCGATCTTTTTAATCAGAAAATAAAATATACTTTGGGGAGATAGTGTTAACCCTACAGTAATGTAACCAAGAGCCCTGAACTCAGGTTTCACTATAAAATACTCTGATCAAAAGGATGGCTGTGACTTTACACAAAACAGGCTGAAGAACGGAAAATATACTGACACCATTTCACCTATTAAATAACAAGGACATTATTACCTATACTTCATGCTTATGAAAATTAAATTCTGAAGACCATCTTTGCCAAAGGGTACACTTTGACATTCAAAGGTGATCATACTATTTGAACTCAGTCATAGTAATTTAGGATTTCTAAAATGCAAAGCAAAAACAAAGAGTGTTTACTTAGTTCTGTCTTTAGAGAAAAGAGCTCCAGGTTCAAAGCTTAAATATCTTTAACATAGATTTCTGAAAATCCATAAATTTGGGAGAAAAATAATTTTTTCTAGTAAGAATCAGATATTAATATGCCTCATATTTCTTCATTAGGGAGACCTTAATGTCAAATGCTCCAATCAATTACTCCACACATTCTCCTGTGCTAAGAAAATAACTGGGTATCTTCAAGCATTCAGATCTCAAGCTTACGTTTTAGAGGTATTTCATATGCTATGGATAAGGGACATGAGCAGTGAACACAGCCTTACCCAATGCATAAATTTTGTTAAAGGTTGTATTATTTATTATTGTGAGGTCACAATTCTTACATTCACAAAAAGTCATTCTAACCATCTGCACAATAGGGAAACATGCCTAAACTTTTCATTCTCCATATTCTGATAAAAATGCACAAAAACATTAAAGCCTAGAACTTTATGTCCTCCCTCTTTGTGTTCACCCCCATACTCCCATTTTCTATCAACAGCAAAATGCAAGTATGCTTAGAGCAAAAGCATCACTAGAATTTAACTTGGTATTGAAATTTAGAGCTTAATGTTTAGTTTAGTGTCACATTGTTAAAGTATTTTTAAAGACTTCTAAATTTCAGGGAAATTTTCAAAGCAATGTCACAAAGTTGTCAAAAAGAATATGAAATGTCAATATGACATGTTTTTTAAGTGTTGTATATTAAATAAAATGATTTCTAAAGTCATTCAAAAGGAGTATTTAAAAATTGCACTATCTTACTAAGAAAGCCTATTTGTACTCAGCTATCATCAATTCAGAGCTTCCAGATAACATTTATAAGAGGGGAAAAAAAAAACCCTCCATTTTTCTAGTAAATTACAATAGCAATGGCCAATACTTCTAATAGCTTTCATTCTCACAATGAGAAGCCAATGAATAGATCCTGTTTATTTTCTGAGTGAACACTCATTCTTTTTTTTTTACCAATCTCAATACAATTTTCAGTATGAACCTTGGTGGGGGGTCGCTACAAGGCCCAGAAATTGAACTGCAGCCTTAGGCTTGGCATAGATCATTTAATTACTCCTGGTAACCCCATTTATATGTTGTTAGCTCTGACTGGAACAGCAATAACTCTAGCAAGATAATCTAGCAAGACTTAATTTAAATATAGCCTTCACAAGATCAACAACTGATTCTAATTAAACTCTAAGAATGGTCTTTACTGATAGCTACAGTGCAGAACTTACAGATCTAACTTTTTCAGGATTTAAAATTTCAGCACTGATGTGATTTAATCAATCCAAAATAAATTCTTAAAAGGGTTCTTGCCCTTGAGAAAGTTGAACAGATGTCTCAATTTTTAAATAGCCTCTATATAAAATTTACTGATTTACATAAACCTATAAAACATGACTGGAGGCATTGGAGATGACAGCTTCTAATTGTTCTGTGCTGTTGGGACCTAAATGATGAGACAGGTAAGCAAGGTTTCCAAATCTATTTTTGGCTGGGCCAGGGAGTTTGTTTGTTTTTTTTTTTTTGAGACGGAGCCTCAAGCTATCCCCCTGGGTAGAGTGCCATGGCATCACAGCTCATAGCAACCTCCAACTCCTGGGCTCAAGCGAATCTCCTGCCTCCGCCTCCCAAGTAGCTGGGACCACAGGCGC
>CAUYQV010012338.1:0-26163 GCA_963574575.1 Galagoides demidoff
TTTTTGAGACAGAGCCTCAAGCTATCCCCCTGGGTAGAGTGCCATGGCATCACAGCTCACAGCAACCTCCAACTCCTGGGCTCAAGTGAGTCTCCTGCCTCAGCCTCCCAAGTAGCTGGGACTACAGGCACCCACCACAATACCTGGCCATTTTTTTTTTTTTTTTGGTTGCAGCCATCATTGTTGTTTGGCGGTCCCAGGCTGGGGATTTGAATCGGCCACCTTGGGTGTATGTGGCTGGCCCCTTAGCCACTTGAGCCACAGGCACTAAGCCAAGGAAACTGTTAATATAGTTTTCTTTTAACATCACTGACTTTGTTCCTCTAACCTGACACTCTAATTAACCTCCTCCTCTCACTGTTCTACCCTTACCTTTTAATATCCTAATCAGATTTGTGTCTTCCAGAAATGTCATCAAGTTGCACAGTAAAGATGGTCTGGCCAAGACCTGATTCTATTGTGAACCCATGCATTGTTCTTCCTCCAGAAAAACCCTAACTGCCCCTTCTATCGTCAGCAGGAAGCAGTTAGATCGAGTCTTCACCCTTTTCCCTGACAGCAGTTAGAGTTTCCACTCAGAGAGGGAGAATTGATGCAGGACAAGGTGGTGCCATGACCTGACACCTCAGCCCTGGAAGTGTTGATCTGGCTGGACACCTGCTGGGGAGACACTGGCACCTTACTGTCTCCTCCATGGACTCCTGACTGGTCGTTTTCATCTCAATTTCCAAGGCCTGAGAGCTCATTGGACAACTGGTTGTAACTGACAGGACCCACACCCTAAGAGTCAACATTGAGTTCAGGCAAAACAACCCCCTTGCCTCTATATATACCCCTGAGCAGAGAGCCTGAAAACAGACCTCGAAGAGGGAGCAGGAGAGCTTGTTCCCCTCCTGGGTTCTCTCTGCCAGGAGGCTTGGTTTTTTGTAGTTGTTGTAATTTTTGTTTGTTGAATAAATCCTGACTTAACTACTGATCCTGTGGTCTGTGGATTCATTCTTCGAATTGTGGAGACTAAGAACCTGAAAATCTGGTATCACTTCTTCCATCCCTCCTTCCTTCCCTCTTTCTTCCACCTTTCTTTCTCCCTCTCTCTTTCCCTCCCAGCCTCATTTTTTATTATTTCTCTCTTCTTGGATTAGTTATAAATATGCATTATGGGAATTCTACAGCATCTCTCCTATATCAGCAACTCTGGACTTCAATTTTTGTTTCCTAATTCTGTGAGTTACCCTAAATCTCTTCTCTGCCTTTCAGCTATTTTCTCCTTGGCCTTTTAATCTCTTATCCTTGGCAAATGTCTTAAGGGGGGAAAAACATCACAAAGTGTTTGTTCCACTTCTCTATTACCCTTCCTTGGGCATCTCACTTCTTCAGTTGACGGACATCTTGGGCTATCTGAAACTCAATGTTTGGCTCTGAGTTTCTCAAAGCTTGCAGTGAGCTCTGCTGGATTTTTTTGTTTCTTTCTTGCTTGTGAGCAGAAGTCCTTAGTAGCACTCCTCAGCTTTTTTTCTCTCAACCTAATAATTGACAAACACCCCAATGGCAAAGCTGGCATGAAGGAAGCTGGAGGTGCCTCAAGGTCCTTCCTAGTTTCCAGGCTGTGACTGGCTGTGTCTGTGGCTTTCTAATGCTTGCAATCAAAGGCTGGGCTGATTGTATAAACAGCCACCAAAGAACAGCTCAAATGAAGCAGCATTCTGGGCAAAGTAAAACAAAACGTAAGGATGGGACATATGGATGTAACATGTCTGATGGAAAGGAATGTTTTCTGCGTTCTGGATTATATTATATAAAAGCAGTGGTACTACTTATGACAAGAGAAAGTGGGTGTGGGGGGGTTTATGCCGTTTTTAGAATGGCAACATTGTTTCTTAGGCTCTGTAAGTATTATGCAGGAACTTGGCTATCCAGCATCCTTCACTGACTAGCTTTTCCCATATCGAGTCTATAATGCTGTCTACATTTTTTCTTTCTTTCTCTCTCTTACTTATTTATTCATTTTTGGTCATCTCACCTCATGCTCTAAGCTGTTCTTCTTGCTCAGTGCTTCAGGTAATCGAGTCAAGTGTATTGAACTAGGGTGAAGAAATCCAGAAGTAAAAGAAACAGAAAATATCACTACAGGAGAGCATTTTATTATTTTCTCTCATTGCGTTTTGGCTATAGGCATTACATTTCAAAATTTTTGGTCAAATTTTATACTTTAATATCAGTTTAATTTGAAATTCCTGACAGAAGACTATTTATAAAAGTATAAAATAGTTTCTATACACATATGAGATATATAAATGGTATATAGTTTGTGGTCTATTAAAAAACCTTATGCTGGAAACAAGAATTGTGCTATTGTTTCAGTAAATAAACCACATCTCCGCCCCGTTCCCCCGCAGTAGGGTTTGTAAACTTTCTAACTTAGTGGTAAGCTTTAAGCTGGCTTATGTTACAACTTTCTAAACTTGATAATACTAACTTTCATTTAAGCAACGATATCTAAATCATGTAAACAAAGCCTGGTGCTCATAAAAGGAGTAGTGAAGGATTAGATTTTTTGGTATATAAACTCCTTAATTCTTTGGACCTATCACAGATTCAAATCATCTTTCTCATATTGAATTCTCTGCTGGGGTCTCATAGCTGAGCAGCAGCACTGTAAGATTATGCCTGTAAGATACCTCCCTCGAGGAGACACCATAGCAGATGCTAGAGAGGGAAGCAAGAGCTGCTCGGATATTTTGCCTTGTGTTACATTAAAACAGGCTCTAAAGACCTTTCTCCCCTAGTATCAGGGCACTTATTTTCAAATTATTTGATTTCTATTTATTTCTGTTAAAAATTCATAATTGTGTCCATTTATTATAAATCAGAACATATAAATTTCTAGAGTTAAGCCTTAAAAAATATATCATGGCAGTATTAGCAAGGTGCTGAGTATCCCACAGTCACCTATGAAGTACATAAATACAACTGAGTTCATGGTGACTATCGCTCATGTTCTCTGCCTGTATGAGGTACGGAAAAATGGAAAATCCTGAACACTGAGTGCCACCTTCAATCATAAGAAGTCACATTTTAAGTATTTAGTATTTTCACATTTGAAAATACTAAATAAAACTTTGTATGCAGCTTACTATAGATGTTTTCTCTGATTTTCAAAGAAAGAAATTTTTATCTATAAAGAAATTTGGTATATCATAACTGTATTATACTCAGTCCAAAGGAAGGAAGGAAATCTTGCCAGTTGTGACTGCGTGGGAGCATCCAGAGGATATTATGTGAAGAAAAATAAGCCAGACATAGAAAGACAAAGAGGGTATAATCTCAATCATACATGGCATCCGAAAAAAATGAGAGCAGAGAGAACCATGATGATCAGAGGCTAGAGGTGAGGGAATATTTCACTAATAAGATGAACAAGCCTGAAGATCTAACTGCAGCATGGGTGGTGATGACTCAGCCACTCAGTTTGACTGTGACAATCACTACACAATATATCTCCATATAAAGTTATCATATTACACATTTCCATGCATACAACCTTTGTCAATTAAAAAAAAAGAATAAGTATACTTATCTGTGATGATATTACCCAAAGAAAACTGAAGCTAGCATTTGAATAACTTTATTTTGATATGTCCTAATTCATTAAAATCAACGATTATTTTCTCTCCATACAAACAATAAATATTTAAATAGAATCATCTTTCTGTAATTGATATTTTATTGTGCTGTTATATTTACCATTATAGTATTTGTACTTTACCAAGCCATTAAAACTGTATTTGTTAGTGTCTTTTTAACAATGGTATACTTTTCCATCATAATTATTTAGTATAAATTATTGAATCACTTTTCTCTTTTGGGACCCTTAAGTTTTTATACTTACCATATTATATAATTAAAGAATGAAGATCTTTGTGCACTCAACCTTTTATATATCTCTTAGTGTATTGTTATAACCCCCTAGAGGAAGAATTGGAAACAAAAGGTTAAAGATATTTTTAAGGCTTGATATGTATAGCCAAGCCAGTTTCCTGATGTTACCAGTTCAATGTAATGAAAGCAAAATATGAAAGGGTGCATCCCTGCTTTCCTGGACTTAGCAGCTTTGAACCATATTATTCAGAAATGCATCATTCAGAAAATACAGCAATACCAATTTCATGCTTCAACTTCAGTTATAAGACTTTTTTCTTTTTTTACTTCGTATAAGGAATCATATCAAAAACTTCACACTGTTAAGTTTTGTGGTTTTCAACATAGGTAAGGGTTCATTTGGGCTTGGTGGTTATCTGGTGCGCTTATATCCTGAGCTTCAGATTGACTGGTGAACGTTTAAATTATTTCAAACTTTAGTGTAGAATGGATGTAATTTTTTCCAACTGGGGTAATGTTTCACACCCATGAAAATCTGGATGGCATTCAATATTTCATAATGACCTTCCTGGAACTCTAGGCTTGGCTCTGACATTTCTACTCTTTAGTCTAAAGGAGAATTGGAAGCATGATTAAAATATTCTCTGATTATATTTATATACATTATTTTATATAATAGTAATGGATACTAATCATGTATATGATTTTTCTGATGAGTAACTTTCCTCCAGAACTAAAGATTACAAGTGTTACCACCAAGCCTCAGACTCCAGTCCTGGAGACCCTTGCGGAAAAGCCAAAGAGTGGGTAATAGACCACCCACGGCCAGATCTTTTCCCAAAACTCCCTTCACCAATTCACCACGGAACAGGATGGTGACAATTACACCGTAGGTTTTTATTTACCCCACGTACTCCAAATGGCAGGATGAATTCTAAGTGTATCTATCACATCATTTTATTTACTGGTCAAGCTTTCATATTGCTCTAAATAATAGTTCCTGACAAGTACTTTTACTGTTTCTAAACCAGTAGTAATATTTTGGAAGGAGCTCCCGCAAACCGCTTTACTAAACATATATTGAAAATGTAATTGTTTTTCAGACCTTCATTTCTTTTAGAGTGCCAGTCATCTTTGTCAGGACACATCATTCTCTTTACCTAAAAAAATGACTGCCTTTTACTGGCAGGCAATAAATAGCCTATGATTATTTTTCTCAAATATAGCTCGTTTCTTTTCCTTTCTACTTAAAATAATTTTTATATTAGTGGTATCAAACTACAGTAAAAACGAAACAAAACAGAACTGTGAACATGAAAGGCTAATTGAGAAAAGCCCCCCACTGGCGCTTTGCATCCCTCTCTCCATCTTCTTATCATACAAACCACGTGCCACATAAATTGTTTGGACTCTTGTCTCCTCTATACTGGACGAATTCCTTGACAATAGAAATTAACTTTTCTGTCTGAATTCTGAGTTCCTGAAACAACATGAAATGGATGTGTGTGGAACAAATGGGAGGGGAAATAAAAGAAAGGAGACTTTTATTGTGGAAATAAAATCATTTTACATTAGCGTTCCAAAAGAAACTCTTACTGTTCAGGACTGAAGCTTTATGTTATAAACCTCCATTCTGTTCATGAAATTTAGAAAGTGAGTTAAGTGTGGTTGAAGGAATAATTAATTAGCTGTGAGTTGGGAGACTTTGGGGAAAGGTGCCATTTATATATTAAGAATCATTTTTGGTTCAAAATATGATACTGTTAAAATATAATTTCATATTTTAGTAATAAGAACAAAAATGTTGAATGCTCTGTGTAAAGTCACAAAGATAATATGGTTCAAATTGTCCAAAATTTTACTTGTGCCTGATGTTAAAGTCACCATATTGCGTGCATTTTATCAACCTCCACACAAATTCTATAATGTAGGTTTAGTCTTAATGATCTTTGGCTTTAAGATAGAGGGTACTGTCAAGCTAAAAAGCTTCTGTGCAGCTATGAAGACATTTAAAACAAACAGACAACCTTCAGAATGGGAAAATATATTTGCATGTTGCAAATCTGGCAAAGATTCTCTCAGAATCTACAGAGAATTCAAACTAGTCAGCAACCACAAAGAAGCAAACAATCCCATTTATCATTGGGCAAGAGATATGAACAGAACCTTCTCCGAACAAGATAAACAAATGCTCTGTAAACACATGAAAACATGCTCATCTTCCCTAATAACCAGAGAAATGCAAATCAAAATCACCTTGAGAGATCCCTTAACCCCAGAAAGAGTAACCCACATCACAAAGTCCCAGAGCGGCAGTTGGCACAGTTGTGGAGAGAAGGGAACATTTTTACACTGTTGGAGGGTTACAAACTAGTGCAGTCTCTATGGAAAGAAGTATGGAGAGTCCTTGAAGAGCTGAAAGTAGACCTTCTATTTGACCCTGCAGTCATGTAACTAGGTATCTACCCAGAAGATAAAAAGCTATTTTACCATAAGTACATTCACTTAAAACCAGAACATTTATCACAGCTCAATTCATAATTGCCAAGATGTGGAATCAGCCCAAGTGCTCATCAATCTATGGATAGATAAATAAACTACGATGTATGTATATCATGGACTACTATTTAGCTGTAAAAAGGTAAAGACTTTATATATTTTGTACTCACCTGGATAGATTTGGAGAATTCCTATGTGAAGTATCACAAGAATGGAAAAGGAAGCATCCAACGTACTCAATACTAATATGAAGCCAACAGAGGAACACCTACACCTCCACACGAGAGAAAAACACAACTCTATCCACAGGGAGGAGGGCAGGAGGGAGAGGGTTTGGGGTGCTACCACCCAACAGGCATAATGTAAGGGTAGATGATACAGCCCCGGGTGAAGGGCTCGCCTACAAATTGCTCTCTACCTAACAAATGCAAGCAATGGGTTTGTACCTAATTGTTTGTACCCTTATATCAATCTGAAAAAGATATATATGGTATTTAAGTAAATCAAGTCATGAAACCAGGCTTTAAATCTGACCAGATTTAAAGAACCTAAAACCTACACATAGATTATATTGCTATGTTATAAAAGTAAAAACTAAGACTTAACATGTTGAGAGCAATGAAAAATAATGGGAACATTTGTTAAATTATCTTTTAGTTTCTCAATGTAAACCTTGCATTTTAAATTTAATGTTTTATGTTCTCAGATGTTAGGTGAAATTACAAGTGGTAATAGAAAAGTTGGATGAAAACTAAGGTATGTGTCATCCTTGTAGGTGCATAGACATGTGAAACATGATCACTTAACAGGCTTCAGCTGAGTAACCATACGTCACTCAATTAGCTTTCTTCACTTAAAGGGTCAATGCAAAATGCTCTCCTATCAGACATGGGTTAACATTCTTATAATAATTGTATACAAAGGAAAGATACATCTAACTGGTATGAAAGCAGGCTTTGGATAACTTTTGACTACTGCTCTTACACTGGTAATCTAACTTTTCTTATATCATTTATTTTTGAATAAATTAAAAAGTACTGAAAATAGAATTAACATAAAACAAACAAACAAAAATTTATTTTAAAGTATAGGAGAATTCAATTTTTGTTGAAGTGAATCAGTAAGATCTGTTTTGACTTCTACACTGTGGAGTTTTAGATAGAGAAGGCAAGAATAAAGTCTTAAAAAGACCAGAAACTGTTCACAGTTTTCTGCATGGTTGTCTTTCCCAAATTATGTTAGATTTATTTATAATTGTTTGGTTCTTTTAATTATCATTCTAAATGATAGTTTTGAAATTTTATCTTAAATATTAGGCAGAGAGAAACAATTCATTTTTTGTACTTTACTCTTGTACCTTATGGTTTTACCAAACTTACTTATTTTAATACTTATCTCTAGAAAGTGTCTAGATGACTGAGTTTCTCTTTTGTCTGCCAAAAAGAAAAGTTAAATTTATTACTTTGTTATCATAATACCTTTCTTTCTTTATTGCTCAAGGCAGGACTTCCAGGTCCATGTTTCTTTGACATCCTTCTTTCCTTCAGGAAAAAATCATTCCATATTTCATCATTAAATACAATATGCTGTAGATTTCTTTTTATTTTTATATACTTCTATAAAACGAAGGAATTTTGCCTCTATCATTAATTTTACATGGATTTATAAAGGAGGCTGAATTTTATAAAATGCTTAGGGGGTTATAAGATTTATCTAGGATTTATAATCCTAGATTATATTGTCGATAATTTGTTTAGGATATTTACGTATCTGTTCTTCTGAGGGTTTAGTTTCTTAGTTTTTTATGTTGCAATAATCTTCTTTCTCTGGTGTTCCTATCAAAGTTAAAGTGGTCTCCAAAAAGTAGGAAGGAAGGCTTTTTCTTTATCTGATTCCCTGGAGGAGTGTATATAAGAATTGATTCAAGTGTTTATTCTATGTTTTTATGAAATCATCACATAAGCCATCTGAGCACAGAGATCTCTTGGTTGAAATTCTTCCCATCACAAATACAATTGTTTCTAACAGATGTAAGATTATTCAACTTTTCTCAAACTTTTTAGGTCATTTTGGTTAAATAATGTTCTCCAATCTGTTTCTTCTAAATTTTCATTGTTTTACATAAGTGATTTATAATAACCTTTCATATTTTAAGTATATTTTTTAATTTTTAATTTCAAAATATTAAAGGGTTCAAGGTGGTGCCTGTGGCTAAGCTGTAGGGCACCAGCCCCACATACTGAGGGTAGTGGGTTTAAGCCCCGCCTCAGCCAAACGGCAACAAAAAATAGCCGGGTGTTGTGGCAGGCCCCTATAGTCCCACCTACTCGGAAGGCTGAGGCAAGAGAATCGCCTAAGCCCAGGAGGTGGAGGTTGCTGTGAGCTGTGATGACGTGTCACTCTACTGAGGGCAACATAGTGAAACTCTGTCTCAGAAAAAATACATATATATAAAAGAGTTACAAATGTTTTTGTTATTCTGATAGCTTCATAATGCTTTAGACAGGACTATAAGTGCACCCATCTCCTCAATATTGTTCCTTGTACCTGTTAGGTAGGTTTTTTTTCTTTCTTTTTTTTTTCTTGCAGTTTTTGCCTGGGGCTGGGTTTGAACCCACCATCTCTGGTATATGGGGCTGGTACCCTACTCTTTTAAGCCATAGGCGCCACCCTGTTAGGTAGTTTATTTTCTCTCTTCCTCCCCACTTCCTCCTTCTTATTTCTCACAATTTCTACTTCTTTCGGCATCTATGTGTGTTCCTCAGTTAGTTCCAAATTATTAGGGAGTACAGGTGATATTCATTTTTCCATACTTGTGTTACTTCACTGAGGTTAACCTCTCATATTTTTAATGACTTAAAAACCTTTAGTTACCTTCCAATTTCACAATTTTATTCCAAAATTTTTATTTATTTTCAAATTAGACTTGCTAAATGTTTATGCATTTATTAGGTCTTTTGAAAGAAATCACTTTTAGCTTTATTGTCTCAATTGAAATTTGATACATTTTATTAATTGCTGTTTTTATTATACATTCTATTCTATTTTATTGGGTTTTATTTTATGATTTTTTGAGATACTTTTGTTTTTCTGTCTGAGATGACTAGATTTCATTTAGTCTTTACTCATTTCTTAATATATAAAAAGGTAAAACATATCCTTCTAAGTATGGTGTTAGCTTTATCCTCTAAGTTTTAATATGTAATACTTTAAGTATCATTCAGTTAAAATATTTATAATTTTAATTTTATTCTCTTTTTATGTATAAGTTATTTAAGAATACACTCCTTAATTTATATATGTTTTGTAATTCTTTTACATTTAGTTTTATTACTAATTTGGTTTTCTTAATGAGGTTATCATTATGACATGGCGTACAGTTAACTTTGGTATTTGTCTGCATGAATTTTAATATATCCTTTATGTACTCTTATTAGGTTTTTCTATATTTGCCAATTAGATCATGCTTGTAAGTCATGTTGTCTAATTATTCCATAAGTTTACAGATATTTCATCTTGTTTTATCAGTTATCTTGGAACCTTGATATTTCTTCTTAATTGTCCACCACATTTTTGGATATGTCTATCTTGCTTTTTAGTTTTCATGATTAACATAAATGTCCATAAATTCTGAATTGTTTTATATTCTTTCTGCAAAAACTCTTTTATCTTTACCTCTAATAATGCATATGGTCTCAAAGTCAATTGTAGCTGACATTAGTATGACTTGAATAAACTTGGTCACTGTCTGCATGTTATATATTGTTCAAACCTTTATTTTCAACTTTCCTTTGCTTTTACATGTCTTTGCTTTACATTTGAGGTGTATCTCTTTTGAAGGAAATATAAATAAGGTCTTTAAAATAGCAGAACAGTGCCTACCATTTTATTTGTGTTCCTCTCAACTAATAAATATTCTGTAGGTATGAGTAGGAGAAAAAGTAAGAGTAGCATATTTATAGATGAAAGTTGTAACATCATAACTGAGAAATAAGAATATGCACTTGATCTTTATCTAACAATACACTACTTTTTTTGCAAGAAACATATCAAACACTTAGCGTATTATCAAAATAGCCTCTTTAAGTTTGATAACAATTATTTATTTTATTTTCTTAATACAGTCTTACTCTGTCGCCCTTAGGCTAGAATGCCGTGGATTCAGCCTAGCTTACAGCAACCTCAAACTCCTGGGTTCAAGTGATCTTCCTGCCCCTGCCCCAGCCTTCTGATAGCTAGGAATACAGGTATGAGCCACTGCTCCCAACATGTATCTTTAAAATTTCTAACACCTACCTAGTAGTGCAGTTTGTATAAAGTGAAAGGAATTCTTTCTAAAGATAAGTCATATCTATGGTACTGTGCACCACTAGCAGCATTGGCTTAGCATGATTTCACAGTAAAATGCATGATCACAGTAGGCTTTACTTAATACCATGTTTCTTAACTTTAAAAACAAGAGACAATAAACGCAACGTCACACACAGCAGTAGTGTAGAGTAGATTGCTGGATTTCTGGGCATATCTTCTAAGCTATCACGTCCCTCATGACCTATATGGACTGAAAAGGCAAGACTGAGAGCATGTACACTCCTTTAGTTCCTGGAAACCCACCAGCTGGGAGCCCTGGCCTTTTATATTTAGGTGGGCACAGGGCCTACTCCTTGACTATGTCTAGTGTGACTAGTCCTGCAATCCCTTCCTGGGACAAGCCCTTTGTAATTGCATCGTATCAATGTTAATCACTCACTATTTGATAACAGATTAATGATATGGGGTGTAGTCCTTATCGTGGATTTGGTATAAGTAAACGACTAACAATTATTTAAATTATTAAGGTATACCCGAGGCTAGAGGAAAACTCAGGAAACCACTGTTAATTCTTCCATTCTACTGCAGCAAGACAATTCCCTTAGGTAAGAGAAATAGAGCATTTTGGATAAAGGAGATAAAATAACACCAAATAAGAAATGGAAAACCTTTCCTGATATTATTGATTCTAAATGCCCAGACTGCTGAATCATGAGTGGATGCTTAGTTTCTTAGAATGACTTGAAATCGTCAGGATTTCAGGATCAACTTTCAGTGTCAATCTCCAGTCCCCAACTTCTGAATTCATCTTGTCTGTAGCTTTAATTAAGACAAGCAGGCAATTAGAAAAGAAGTTTAGCTTCTTACTCGTGTAACTAACAAAGACTGTTGGCAATAAACAAATAACACCAAACATAAAATCATCAGTGAGCATATTGCTTCAGTTATTCTTCTGTCTTTCCAGAGAATTTGAACTACTGCTCATACAGATAATTAAAATGAAACACTCACAAATTTTAAGGGTTCTTGAATGATGTAATAGCATTAATAACTCTAACCCTTAATTGATGAAACAGATTTAGCAATTACCTGTAGAAAATGTAATTTTTCTTTGCCATCATTTTCATATATTAACATTTATATTTTGGGATGCTTAAATCTCCAAGTTCATTAACTATTTTTCTTAGCTCTAAAATGAGGTACTCAGAACTTTATTAAATGTGTTTAATAGTTTAAAAGTTTGTATATTCAGCCTTGAAGGCAGTGGTTCTCAACCTTCCTAATGCCACAATGTACTTTCATCGTTGAAAAGGGGTCACAACCCACAGGTAGAGAACCACAGCTCTAAGGAAAGGAGTATGGAGAATCCTCAGGGACCTAAAAATAAACCTTTCATTTGATCTTACAATCCCATTACTAAGTATATATCCAGAGGAAAAGAAAATCTTTTTACCATAAGGACTTTTACACTAGAATGTTAATCGCAGCTCAATTCACAATTGTCCAGACGTGGAATCGACCCAACTTCCGAACAATTCATGAATGGATTAATAAACTGTGGTATATATATACACCATGGAATGCTATTCAGCCATAAATAGATGGAGACTACATCTTTTTGATTAACTTGGATAGAGTTGAAGAAGATTCTTCTTAGTGAAATATCACAAAGATGGAAAAGTAAGTGTTCAATGTATGCAATTCTAATATGAAACCAATCGATAAACAATGATACACACACATGAGAGAGAAACATGATTAAATTCAAGTGTAGGGGGGGAGGAAATAAGAGAGGGGAGGGTGGTGGGGGTAAACTGTCACCTAACGGGCAGAATGTCAGGATACAGAGCACACCCTCTGAAGGAAGGGCTCAACTACAACTGCATTTTGCCTAACAAAGGCAAAGCAAGTAACCTAATCATTTGTACCCTATATTAATTTGAAATAAAAACAAATAAATAAAAGTTACTTTGTTTTTACATTTTTAAATATAAATAAAGTTTTTATATAATTTTGGTATTATTTAAAATTTTAGGTGGTCCTTATTTTCATGAGAAGATAAAACAGTATTTCTCTCTCAAATACAACATTTATTTTTATTTCAAATTCTATATGTCTCTGGAATTTTGAACATTTTACTTTCTAAAATGTACTACTTATAAGGAAATCAGAGGATTCTATGCATAGTGGAGAAGGTGACCTATTTCAAAAGGAAAAATGCTGACCACAATCTCCAAGAGAAGCAAATGGAAATTCCACACTGGCAGGTCACTGGAAAAGCAAACAGGATCATAATGTATTTTATTGTTTGGCAACATGTAAAACATCACTTGCTGTCTTCTTGGGATTCCCACTGGGGAGGCAGCAATGGTTTTCTGTCAACCTCATCTTGTAAGATCATGGAAATATCCCAGTTATTTTCAATTGTTTATCGGCATCATTTAAAGGAGTGCAGCTGTGGTTTTACTTGTGCTTTCCACCTGTCACAGTGTAATTGCCTCAGAGTTAACATTCTTTAAAGTAAACAATGATTCTTAAGAGACAGATTTGGCCCCAAATTAGCCAGAGATGTACATAAACCTGCCCATTTTCCCATTAAGAAAAGAGCCATAAAGAAATGCTTCCTGCTCTGGGCAGATGGTGAAACTCAGAAGTTCTCTCAAGCTGACTTACTGTAATCCTAGGGGGGAAAAGAAATTAGCATCTCCTTGTTAGAGTGGTAACATTTAAATTATGATATCTTTTAGGTTAAGGCCAGACTTAACATCAGGGGAAGATGGGTTAACTGTGTTAGCCATTATGTAACCCAATACTGAAGATGAAATGTTGCTTTTAGAGTTTTAAATAAAATAACAAAGCCACAAGATTTAGATTTCATCTCTCCACATTATCCAATAAACTCATTAAGCCTTTTGAGGATGGGTGAGAGTATAGATAAACAAGCAGACTGGCAATAATTACAGCTTTCCACATATACTTAATTGGAGTGAAACTCTCAAGTCATGCATCCTAGAGAAGCATGATTTAAGAATTTCATTAAGTGAATATTTTAGATTTTCATGTTAAGTGTGAACATTAAAGTGCAGGTAAATGTTATGATTTAATGTGAGAATTAACATAGAGAAAAAGGAAAAAAAAAAGGCCAGTTTATAAGACAATGTTCTACTGAATGTTATTTCAGTATTTGCAAAGGGGAAAAACGCCCCTTTGCAAATACATCCTGTACATATATTTAAGCTGAATGAAGAATTTCAGAACATTTCCAGTGTAAAGTAAGTTCCTATGCAGTTCTATGTGTATATATATGTATACATAATATATATGACATATACTAATTTACATTCCCAATTTTATGGTTATATCCTTTCTGAAGTCTATAACTGAGATGAGAATAACTCATTATCAAATTTATATCCTATATTAGATATATCTATCTTTCCTTTGACCTTTCATTTCTTCCCTTTCTTTATTTGGAAATTATTTTTCCTTCCATTAAATAAATGTAGGGTGCCCCAATGGTCACTGAGTGTGTTGCATTAAAATTGAGTATCACGATTACAGGAATGATTTATGAATTCCGTAATAATATATTACACAGGTATCCCTTATTGATCAAACTCATAATTTCTGACATAGAAGCTGTTGTATGTATCTTTTCCATTTGCATCAATGGTTCTGCAATTCCCTCATTCTTGAAGGTTTGAGGAACCTCCACTTTTAAACATAGATCAATTAAATAAATCTAATATTCTTTTAATATCTACCATTCACACATCACTTTTGCCTGCTGGCAAAAAAACCCAAAAATACCAGAATGATAAGATACTGGTAGAAGTCAAGTTTAGTATGTTTTACATTTGAAAGGTTTACATAAATGATATTCAATATGGGAGAATACATTGAAATTCAGAGAAATAAGCACGACTTTTTAGAAACTGTATTGTGTGAGTTTGGATGCTGAAAAGTAAAATTTCAACATCCAAGGGAAAAGGAAGAAAATATTTGTGGTAAAGAGTATATATTTTAGCAAAGCATCAGAAATATACTGGCAGGAGCAAGGGACTATTGAGAGACATTCACAGAAGATGAAACAAAAAACAGAGATTGAGAGGAGATTGAAAATAGCATTAACTCTTTCCTACAAAATTAGACTTTATGCTATAGTCTTTTTTATAATCATGTTTTTGTGCAGTTGTCATGAGTTGAATTATGTCCCCCACAAATATTGTTGAAATTCTAATCCCCATTCCTGTGAATATAATTTTATCTGGAGATAGAGTTTTCTTAGTTTTCTGGCTATATAACAGAATATATTTCTCACACCTTTGGAGGCTACAAATCAGAGATTTCTCAGATCTATGTAGTAGGTTAGTTGTGTTAAATACAAGATGGCAGCATGGTCCAGTTCTGGGAGGCACCCTGCCAGGTTGCAGATTGCTGACCTCTCCTGCTACCCTCACCTGGAAGAAAGATCGAGGTAGCTTTCCAGTCTCTTTTATAAGGACACTAATCCCATAAGGACTTAATCTTAATGTCCTTATTAGTTCCTAAAGGCCCCAGTTTTAATACCATTGACATTGGGGATTAGATTTTAACATACAATTTTTGAGAGTACACAAATACTTAGTCCATAGAAGTATGTCTGCAGGTGGTCAAGTTAAGACGCGATCATTAAGGTGAGTCCTAGTCTTATATGACCAGTATCCTATTAAAAAGGGTAGATTTGGATATGGAAACAGACACAATAGGAAGAACAAGTGGAAGACAGAGAAAGAACAGCCTTTCCAAGCCAAGAATCAACTAAGGCTAATAAAAAGTAGGATTGCTATATGGAATATTCTCTTTCACAACCACTGGAGAAGGAATCAACGCATCTAACATCTTGATTTTGTGCTTCTAGCCTCCATACTTTTGAGAGTTCTGTTGTTCAATCCCTTGACATGTAGTACTTTTTTTGAGTATCCCCAGGAAACTAAGAGTAGGAATGTAGATTCTGGCTGTAAAGGTCAAACTAGAGACAGGAAAAGCAGTTAAGTAGAGTCCTGTGTCGATTAATGGCAGGGATATGATCCGAGGAATGAATGTTAGGCAATGTCATCACTGTGGGAACATCATAGAGTGGACTCAACAGAAACCTGCCTACCCTAATAGTAGTCTAATAGAGTAGACTACTAGTTCTCTAGTCTGTATGTCATAGGTTATCGCTCCTGAACTACAAACCAGTACAGTGTGTTCCTGTACTGGATACTTTGGACAATAGTAACACAATAGTAAGTATTTTTGTATCTAAACTTATCTAAACATAGAAAAGATACAGTAAAATATGATGTTAAAATTAACAGGATGACTGGGATGACCATCCTATGATCCCAGTCTTTCATGGACTGAACTGTTGTGGTGGGGCCCATGACTTCACATTTATTACAATCTCTGACTTACAAGGACTTAACTTATATTCATCAACCTTATGATGGTGAGAAAGAGATACACATTTAGTCAAAACCATAATTCAATTTTTTTTAACTTTTTGATCTTTTGGGGGGCTACTGACATTCTGTTCTCATTCTCTTACTATGCTGGGCACTGTATGTAGCTCCTGGTCAGCCAGACAATCAGAAGGGTAAACAGCTGATATTCTCAAGTGCACTGTGTCACCAGGTGATTTTGTCCAACTGTAGGCTAATACAAGCATTCAGGGAGCCTTTAGAGTAGGCTAGATATCTAATAGGTTAGTTGTGTTAAATACATTTTCAATTTGCAATGGATTTATGAAAATATAATTGCATCATGAATTAAGGAACATATATAGTTTGGGAATAAGTGATAATATCACATGATAGAGAAACTGAAAATGTAGTCTAAATAGGAGAAACATTCTTAATAAAGAATATTAAGATTAGATTGAAGGAGGTACAGTTTTAGAAGACCATAAGTTACTGCTAGGTTTTGAGTTTGATCCATTCAATTCAATGATGGCAGGATGACAAAAAAGAGACATTCAGAAGAATTCAGCTTGAAATGTAAGAACAGACGTTGATTTAGAAATGCTTGAGTTTGAAATGATTCTGAAATATTCAGTTTGTTGTTTTAAAAGAAACTTGAAAAAAAAAAGTCTTGGCTAGACATAGAGATTTGAGTTTCATTAACCTTTGAAGTAATTAGCTTGCATAATATGGACTGAAAGTGGCTGAGGCTAGACCTCCAAGGAGCAACAACTCTTAAAGACCAGCTGCTAGAGAGGGAACTTACTAAAGGGACTCAAAACACAAGCAAATAGGAGATGGTTAAAGAAACCCAATAAGAAAAGGAGTTTCAAGACAGAGGGAAGGAAAGCATTCTAAGTAATAGATGGAGATAAAGACAGGGAAGTGCCCATTAAATTAGGCAACTGGTTTCTCAAGTCTTTGGTCCATTTTTAAAATGGGATTATTTGGATTTTTGCTATGGAGGTGTTTGAGTTCCTTATGTGAATATTAACCCCTTGTCAGATGCATACTTTGCAAATACTTCTCTCATCCTGTAGGTTGTCTCTTTGTTTTATTGTTACCTTTTTTGTGCAGAAGCTTTTTAGTCTGATGTAATTTATTTTGTCCATTTTTGCAATTGTTGCGTGTGCTTTTAAGACCTCAATAAAATAAGTGGAATAAACTGGCACAGAAAAAGAAAAACCTCATTATCTCACTCAAATGTGAAATCTAAAAAGTTGATCTCACTATTTTACTCTTTACTCATAGAAGTAAAAAGTGAAATAGTGGTAAACATGCTCAGGAAGGTAGGAGAAGGGGTAGAGGATAAGTGGGTCAATGGGAACAAAAATATAGTTAGGGCTCAGCACCTGTAGCACAGTGGTTACAGCATCAGCCACAAACACCGAAGTTGCTGGTTTTGAACTCAGCCTGGGCCAGCTAACCAACAATGACAACTGCAACAACAACAACAAAAATAGGTGGAGTTGTGGCAGGCGCCTGTAGTCCCAATACTTGGGAGGCTGAGGCAAGAGAAATGCTTGAGCCCAAGAGTTTGAGGTTGCTGTGAGCTGTGACTGCACAGCACTCTACCAAGGGCAATGTAATAAGACTCTGTCTCAAAAAAATAAATAAACAAAAATATATAGTTAGACAGTAAAAATACATTATTGTGTTATATCACACATGGGATGACTATAGCTAATAATGATGTAGTATATATTTCAAGGTATCTGGAAGAGAGGATTTTTGAATGTTATTGATATCACCACAAAGAAGTGATAAACGTTTAAAGTGATTAATATGCTAATTATTCTTATTTGATCAATATGGAATGTATTCATGTATTGAAACATCACAGTATACACCCATAATGTGTACAATTATTATGTTCCACTCATAAATAATGTAAAACTTAAAAAATTAGGTGAACTAATCATCATTTCATCATCTGAGAATAACTTTTGGAAAAGAAGCTATGCACCCACATGCATTTCTGATATAGTAGTATATTTATCCTAAAAATAAGTAACACAGCTCCCTCAAAGAAGCATAGAGTATGATATAAAACTGATTCTGACACGTAATTTTTTTTAACATTTTAATATCTCTGACTTTAATAATTATTCTTGGCTGGATTGAATTTGGGTCTTTCCAGAGACTGAGTTTGCTTTTGCCAATCACCAATGGGCACTAATTAGCAGAGAATATTTTATGTTAAATTTCTCCATAAACATTTTTTGCACCATAATGATAGCTTGAACTCATTGCATACAATGAGTACTGGATTGCAATTTGTTTCCTCAAGAGACAATTCATTTTCTTCTATCCTCCTGGAATTAGTTTGCCTGTTCCAAATTTCTCTGTTATCACTTTCTGGTTGGTATAATTATATATTAACTTATGTACTCGATGTAGTTCTTTGGTGACACACTTATTTGGCTCTGCGACAGAATATTATCTTCTAGTATATTATGCAGGGATTCAGAGCTTAAACCCTCCCCCCCAGTATTTAATGGTGCATAAACTAATGATGTGTCAAACAATATATGGTAATATGTTTAATGAAATAAGTTAAGTGAATGCTTTTTTTCTTTTCCCCTAGAGTCTCAGGATTCAACGTATAGTGAAGGTTGTAATAAAACTATCCTGAACTTTCCAGGAAGGAATGCTACTTACCTTTCGTTTATCAGGACTGTACTGGCTTCAAGTTCCATGTCAGAAATGCAGTCACAAGTGCATTAGTTTCCGACTGTAGCTGTAACAACTCACCTCAAACTTAATGGCTTCAAATAACACAAAATCATGTTCTTTCAGATCTAGAAATAAAACATACAAAAATTGATTAGTTCCTATGGGGCTTACTCTTGATCTTAGCCCCAAAGCAGAATGCCATGATCCTATGGAGCTCAAATCAACGCAGTACGAGAGCTGCATTTCTTACGGAAACCTTAGCAGAAAATCTATTCTTTGCTTTTTCCAGCTTCTAGAGGCTGCCAACATTTGTGGTCTTACTGCTGATTCCTTTTAACATCTGATTCTGTCATCATGTCTCCTACTCTGACTCTCCTTTCTCTTCTCAATTATAAAGGACCTTGTGTTTACACCAGGCCTATCCAAATACCCAGGATAATCTCCTCATTTCAAAAATTCTTTACATAATCACATCTGCCAAGCCTTCTTTACCAGGTCTGGTGACATACCCTTAGGTTTTAAGGATTATGATGTGGACATCATGATTCTTCCTGTCAAACAGAGTAAGCTATAAATCATTTTCTCTTAATTTTACTGGACAACTACTGGGCATTATTTAACAGGTTATTCTTTCCTCTGCACTTTAAGAGATATAATTTTATAGGTAAAATATTTATCCTTAGAAACGGTGTTCACCAAAACATCATTTCAAGTTTATACGAACCATAAAATCTATATTTCATAAAAAAGTATCTGAATTAAGAATGTAAAATAATATTTCCAAAGTAGCTGTTAATTTACTAGTAGTATTCTATATTTTATGTAATATTTTTCAACTCTTTGTTGCCTTCATAGAACTAAGAAAACTGAAAAGCAAATACAGATGGACCAAAATACTCTTGGAAGTTTGAAAATGTATGTCTGTATATTTCACTGTATATTTGATGTGCAGTTAAACATATTTAATATTTAATATATAACTATATGTTTCATGTGTAATTTCCAGGAGAAGCATAAATACAAATTCTGAGTACACACTTCTTAGTGAAAGCTTTCTGGTTCTTTTGCAAGCCCCAAATAATTATCTAGGGAAGAGCGTCCTCCTTTTCAACAGAAGTACTGCAGAGCAGTAGGTGTTGTCAAATACGTTTCCTCCATTGATGAGACAGGGGAGTGACTAATGATCAAAGACTAAGTCAAAAGGATGTGTTTTTAGGTATTTGTGTAAAATGGGGTCTACTTAAGCATTTATACATCTGAATTATAATGTTTCTCCTTGAAATAGTTCTATATTCTACTTTAACTTCGTTTAAACATGTTAAAATAAGGCTGTTCAAGGCCATGTCTCTCTATATCATGGAGACCAGAACCACCAGTGCAGCTGTCCTTCAAAAGGAGAAGGTCGCCAAGTATGCAAATACTCTCTCACACTGTGAGGACACACACGGGACCTGGTCCTCTGGCCAACTGGCAGCTGTCATGTTGGTTGGTGTGGGTTCACTGATTTCTTTTTTCTCTTTTGCTGGAAGGGAAATTAAGAATATTATTCTCTATCTCTCTCGCCCCCATATACATATATATATACACATACATATACACAGAGATACACGTATACACATACTCCTGAACATATACATACACACGCTATAGACATAGTGAAATACATGTAGCTTTATGTACTGCTGGATAGCTTGCTTGTTAATTTCAGTAGAGGAAAGGCCTAAAGTTAATCAGCTCTGGCCTCATTATTGTAGTCAGTGGAAATCATTATAGTTGGCTTCAGGGGAAACAAGGATGATTTGTCCATCCAAGAAAGGAAATTACACACCCCAAAATAAAAATCGTAGCATTGCAGTGTGAGGGCAGGGAGAGATGGAGTAACTTTCTTAAATTGTACAGAAATGTGTTCATTCTAAACAAGAAATATATAAGGTAAAAAAATTCCTAAGTTAAATTTAGAATATTTCTCGATTTTTCAAAATTCAAGTTAGCTGCTTTGTTAAGAATGATGGAATGACTTGAAGATTTGGGATATGGGGGGTGGTGGTAGAGAATGATGGCATTTGTCATGACCTTAAATTAAGGGTTTATAATTCTCTTAATGCCTTTCTTTCTTTTGCCTTAACATTTAAACTCATCCCTTTATACTTTACTCTAAAAGACATTTACAAAACAGATACTCTGCAAGACTTTTAGACAAGCTCAAAGCCTGAAGCACTAAACTCCATTTGGTAGATACATAATGGAATGTTTTCATTTTTAACCTGAAGCAGCTCACCCAAAGATTTAAAATGCCATGGGGATTAATCTATTGTTGAAATGTACTTTTTCAGACAGATCTATTTAAGAAAACCCCCGATGACTAAAAGCAAGGATTTGTGTTGGGCCAATCATGATAAAGCAAAAGGCTATTTTTGAATTTGACCCAACTCTGGCTAAAAATCAGCCTTAACCAAACTCCAGTCTTCCTCTAGTTAAATACTCTCTTCCTCTACTTGAAGACAACATTATCTAAGTGCTCTCAATGAATACAGTTCTCTCATAATTCCTCCACATAATAACAGGAAAGTAAGCAAATACATAATGTCTGAGCTACTTCATGATACCAAAAGTATGTAGACTTATAAACGTGAGTATCAAAATCAGAAATATTTATGGTCACACACGATCTTGGATTAGTCTAATTTCACTGCATTTGGGGCTGGAAGAATAAGTCTGAATCTTGGTTCTGCACTTTCTGGGTATGTTAACTTGAGCATGTCCAGTTTTCACTAAGATTTGTATTTTCATTTTTATTTCCTTTCCCCTCTTTTCTCTTTTCCTCCCTCCCTCCTTCCCTGCATATTCTAGTGTGGACAGTTGGACAGTGAAATAGATACGTAACTGATGATGATAAATAGCATGGAGAAAAATACAGCAGGGAAGAGGCTGGAAGTGCTGGGGCAAACATGCTCTGCTATTTTATGCTGAGTGACCAAGAACATCTTTGCTTATTAAAAGCACAATAATTGAGCAGACCTGAAGGAATCGAGGCATGAAGACATGAAACTTACTAGAGTATGTGGCAGATGATCATTCCAGAAAGAGAGGGAGATTAAATATACATATTTATATATTAAATATATGTATATATTTAAATTAGAAGATGGTTGATGCATTCAAGGAAGAGACAGAAAGTAAATGGAGCAGAGGGCAGCCAGCCTGGCAGAGTGTGAACAGATGATGCCCAAAGTGAAAGGTTGGAGCTGTGTGGTACAAAATCGTGTAGAGTCAGGTAGCGTGCTGTGAAGACATTAGGTTATCTTACTTTGATTTATAATCCACAGAAGGATTTTCTGGAAAGGAGAGGCATGTTTTAAGCGACTCACGCTGACCTCCTCACTGACAACACCCTATGCCAGGAGCAGGGCAAACAACGGGAAACACAAGGATAGTGACGGCTGCTAAGGAGGTGGTGAGAATCGGTTGGGTTATGTTTCCATTTTGAACTTATTTCTTTTTAACTAAGAGACTTCATTTTTAGGGCACTTTTATATTTAAATAATTTAACAAAGAGTAAAAAAAAATTATTCTACTCTCTCTATACCCTGATATTTCCCCCCATCATTGGCATCTTACATTAGTATAGCATATTTGCTAAAAATGATTTAAAAATTGATGATTTATTGATTAAAAGCCATAATTAATATTTGTGTCTCAAAATCACATCAGTTTTATAAAAGCATAGGGTCATGTGTTACCATTATAATGTCATAGGCTGGTTTTACTGCCCCAGAGAATCCCCTGGGATCCACCTGCTCTTCCCTTTCCTTCTCCTGCTGGTAATCACTGCTCTTTTAATTGTCTCTATAGTTTTGCCTTTTCCACAAGCTATATAGTTAGAATTATATAGTATACAATTTTTCCAAAGTGGCCTCTTTTATTTAGCAATCTGTATTTAAGTTTTACACACGCTTTTCTTTTTAAACAGTTTTATTGAAGTACAATTGGTATACAACAAGCTATGCATACTTCAAATATACCATTTTATAACTTTTGTTTATCATTTTAATTATTTTTAATTATGCAGCTTAGTAATATTAAGTACGTTATTAACATTGCTGTGCGATGTATCTCCAGAAGTTGTTCACCTGGCAAAACTGATAGTCTTTATCCATTAAAAAATACTTCCCATTTTCTCCTCTACCTGGCTGCTGGAAACCACCATTATATTTTCTGTTATTATGATTTTGACTATTTTAGATACCTCGGATAAGGGCAATCATATCGTACTATAGCTGTATTTCTGGAAACTAGAAAATTATCTAGCACATAATAGTTCTCAATAAATAAATGTCAATTAGATGTGATTAGAGTGATAATGAGGAAATGATACCAACACATATGGATCAAAGACTTCAAATAATATACTGACATAATTTTCAGGCTACTGATATTTAAAAACATCTTTTAAGTTTGGAGAAAACAAAGAAATAATAAAAAAGAAAAAAGTAGGTCAACTCAGTGGCATATTTTTTAATCAGACAAGTACCTTATTAGTGACAGTGCATAGTAATAAATCTGATTTTTTACTCATTTTCTTAATTCATGAAATCTGATCTGTATAATATCATTTCAAACTTCTTTTCAATAATTTCCACAATGTGTGAATGACTTTTCAGTTCTTTCTTTTATTTTCATCGAAGGTTTATTGCTAGTGGGAATTGTATGTTTTTTTAAAAAAGAGTATTACAACCAACAGCATTTAGCAAAGACAAAAGAAAGTACATATCCAGACGTCAACCTGAAAGGTGTGTGAAGACCCCTGGCACTTGCTGTACAACATAATTTAGTCAGAGTTAGTGCTGTCTGAGTGTTAGCACATGAATTTTGGGGGCAAATGCAAAAAAAGTATCCAATGTACACAGCCCTTTTATGAAACTAATCCATAGCTCTCAAACAAAAGATACAACTTAATTCTAGCCCAAAAATATGGGGAGGGGGTGGAGACGGGGAGGGGAGAAGGGCGGTTGGGTGGTGGGAGGGTGACGGGAAAGATCACCTTTATATCTGTCTAACAAGGGTACAAGTGAACTTTTCTAGAACTAGAATATGAATGTTTTGATACAATGATTAAGCAAATGACATGAAATTTATGTTGACCAGCTCGATGAAGGTGTTTCAAATTGTATATGAAAACAGCACAATGTACCCCATGTTTGCATTAATGTATACAGATATCAATTAATAAAAAAAAGAAAAGAAAAGAAAATATCTATCATGAAAAAAAATAAAAAAAAAAGAAGTAAAAGGGGGAGAGGTTTTAAAGGTATCAGCAAGGAGTAAGAAGCTGAAAAAACCAAGCAGATTTGGAAACATAATGAACAGAGCTTCTGGAAATAAAAATGTATAATAATTACACTGAAAAGAATTATTAAACAGTGGACTGTATATGGCAAAAGAAAAATGTAGTGAACTGAAAAATATATCCAAGAGTACTGGTCCAGAATTAAGCTTGGGGTAGCAACAGGTGGCAAATAAGTGCAGCAATTTAAGAGACTCAGAGAATAGTGGGTATGAAAGTATAATAAATTCTAGTTGGAGTTAAAGAGGATACAATGAACAGAATAGAGCAACACAACCACCAAAAATGTCATGGCTGAGAATCTTCCAGAAATGTTGACAGACCAATCCTCAGATTTGAAAGGCTATGATTTGCAAGCAGAAAGAGCAAAAAGAAAGCCACGCTGAGACCCAGCTCAGTGCACTGGCAGCACATCACAGATGAGGAGCTTATCTAAATGCAGCCAGAGAGAAAAGACAGATCCCCTTCAAAGGAAGAGGGAAGAAGGTGATGGATTTCTCAATAGCAACAATAAAAACGAGAAGCCAGCGCAATGCCTTCAGTACTCTGAGTGAATACAGTTTTCAGCTTCAAATTGTGTACATAGTAAAGTCATCTTTGAAGAATAAAGTGATGTCATGAAAGTAGCAGACAAAAGCCATTTCCTGTAAATCATCATCACTAAAGGAGACTTTGAAGGACGTGTTTCAGATAGAAGAAGTAAAGCTTGAATGTCTGATAGACAAGAAGGAATGGTGAGTAAGACATGGAGGAGTATGTGAGGACTTAAATGCAGGCATTAATGAATGGAACAATGATAATAATGTCTAATTTGAAGGTTAAATAATCAGGTAGACCTAAAATATGGGACAATTAAAGTGCCACATGTGAATTGGGAGGGGGATGGTGACACTTGAAGTGTTCTATGAAACTTGCATCCCTGGTGTCCCTTTTGTGCAATTTGTCCAAATTTCTTCTTTTAAGGACCCCAGTCAGACTATATTAAGACCTACATAATGACTCATTTTAACTTAATCACCCCCTTGAATCCCCCATCTCCAAATACTGTCAAGTTCTGAGGTACTGGCGGTTAGGACTTCAACATATGGATTTTCAGGGGGGAATTTAGACGATAGCAATTACACCTGCAACGTTTGCCATAAAAATCCCATCCGCAGGAAGAGGTGCAAAAGGGAGTGTCTTAAGGACTGGACTTGACTATTTATCCTCAGATGATTTCTAGAGAAAAGGATTTTATTTTATTAACAAATTGGCATATTTAAAAAAAACTCAGTAAAATAAATAACTAGTCTCATAATCATAAGTCAGATTCCTGCCTTTAATGGTAGAAAACTGAATACTTCTGAGGAAATGGAATCACATAAAATCATATTTTAATTTTCTTTCAAGATTGTAGGGTAACTCAGATTAGGAAAGTAGAGTGTGGAATCTCTCTGTTTTAAGGAGTAGTTGAGAATGATTGGCAATTAAAAACGAATTAATTAGTTTTTCTAAAGTTCTTGCAAATAATCTTTCCTAACCAGGAGAAATATTCTTCCTCTTTCGTATCATTTGCAATATTGTTTTCGTGGATTAGCCTGTTTTTCCCAGGTAGAAGACCATAAATCTTGCACAGATTTGCTTTCTAAATACCAAATTGCACACAGAATTAAAATTTAATGAGCATTTATTGCTGTAATCTCAACAGTCGTAATCTTTGCTTTTAATTTTTCACTAAGAAATATCTTACTGTGCTTCAAGGTAGATCATACAAGAACTTTAAAAATAATCAGAACAGATTTTCCAAATTGCATAACACTATTACCTAGTTGTTTGCACATTTTTTTAAAAAAATTTTTTTATTGAATGATAACTATGTACATTAATACACTTCTGGGGTACAGTGTGGGGTTTTCACATGCAATCTGAAATACTTCCATCAAACTGATCAACACAGCCTTCATGTCATTTTCTCAGTTATAGTTTTAAAAC
>CAUYQV010012340.1:0-17494 GCA_963574575.1 Galagoides demidoff
AACTGAGAAAATGACATGAAGGCTGTGTTGATCAGTTTGATGGAAGTATTTCAGATTGCATGTGAAAACCCCACACTGTACCCCAGAAGTGTATTAATGTACATAGTTATCATTCAATAAAAAAATTTAAAAAAAAAAAGAGATGAACAATATGAAGAATATAGAAAAGATATAGTGGCACTGAAAGAATTGAAGCAGTTACTAAGGGAACTTAAAGATACAGTAGAAAGTATCAATAATAGACTAGACCATGCAGAAGAAAGAATCTCAGAGGTAGAGGATAAAGCTCTTGAACAGATAGAAAAAAAGAGAGAAAGCAGAATGTTCACTGATAGAATTATGGGACTTCATGAATCATTCAAACATACAAGTTATAGGTATGCCAGAAGGGGATGAAAAATGCCTCAGAGGCATGAAAGCCCTACTAGTAAATATTATAAGTGAAAACTTCCCAAATACCAGCAAAGACTCTGACACACTCCTTTAAGAGGTATATTGGATCCCAGGTCATTTCAAGTCAAATTGAGCTTCTAAAGACACATTGTCATGAACCTATCCAAAGTCAAGTCAAAGCCACTGCCTGTGTGGAACTTGCATGTTATCTCCATGTATGCATAGGTTTTCTCTGGGTATTCTGGTTTCCACCCACATCCAAAGATGTGCATGTTAGGTTAATTAACATGTATAAATTGTCCCACTATGAGTGAGTGTGTATATGTGCGTGTGTGGTGTGAGTGTGTCTTGTGATGAAATGGTGCTCTGTCTAGGAAAGGTTTCTATCCTGAGCTACTGGGACAGGCTCTGAACACCTGCAACCATAAATTGGAATAAGGAGGTTAGGAAATGAATGGATAATTTCTAATTATTATAAAATTAAATTCACGAAGTACACAATAATATTATAAATGCATGACAATGAATGATGCAGTACAGAGGCACTCAGTGAGCCCACTATATTTGTTTTTTGTTTTTCAACTGCATGATGGTAGAGGTGCTTTTTACAATTTTCACTTTACAAACATTTTATCCACCACTACTATGACCATCATCACTCACCGATTCGCCAAAAATTGAGTAAACAATTATCTTACTTGTTTATTTATTTATTTTTATTAAATCATAGCTGTGTACATTAATGAAACTATGGGGTACAATGTGCTGGTTTTATATATAATTTGAAATACTTTCATCAAACTGGTTAACATAGCCTTCACCTCATTTTCTTAGTTATTGTGTTAAGACATTTATATTCCACACTTAGCAGATTTAACATGTACCCTTGTAAAATACACCATAGATGTGGTCCCACCAATTATCCTCCCTCCACCCATCCTCCCTCCTTCCCTTCCCTCTCCCTCCTCTTTCCCTTTCATCTTTGGCTGTAGTTGGGTTATAGCTTTCATATGGACATGTGAGTGTTTTTAAATTGGTTTAATATTAGGGCTGAGTACATTGGATACCTTTTCTTCCATTCTTGAGATATTTTACTAAGAAAAATATGTTCCAGCTCCATCCATGTAAACATAAAAGAGGTAAAGTCTCCATCTTTTTAAAGACTACATAATATTCCCTGGTGTACATACACCACAATTTATTAATCCATTCATGGGTTAATGGGCACTTGGGCTTCTTCCATGACTTAGCAATTATGAATTGGGCTGCAATAAACATTCTGGTGCAAACATCTTTGTTATAAAGTGATTTTTGGTTTTCTAGATCTATACCTAGCAGAGGAATTGAAGGATCGAATGGCAGGTCTATTTTTAGATCCCTAAGTGATCTCCAAACTCCAAAGGAATGTATTTGTTTGCATTCCCACCAGCAGTGTAGAAGTGTTCCCTTTTCTCCACATCCACGCCAACATCTCTGGTTATGGGATTTTGTGATGTGAGCTAATCTTACTGACATTAGATGATATCTCAAAGTGGTTTTTATTTGCATTTCTCTGATGACTAAGGATGATGAGCATTTCTTCATGTGTCTGTAACCTGTGCACCTGTCTTCTTCAGAGAAGTTTCTCTTCAAGTCCCTTGCCCACACTGAGATAGGATTACTTGTTCTTTTCTTACTAATATGTTTGAGTTCTCTGTGGAGTCTTGTTATTAAACCTTTGTCAGAGACATAACCTACAAATATCTTCTCCCATTCTGAGGGCTGTCTGCTTGCTTTATTTACTATGTTCTTGGCTGTGCAGAAGCTTTTTAGTTTGATCAGATCCCAGTAAAGTATTTTTGATGTTGCTTCAATTGCCTGGGGAGGGGGTCCTCCTCATAAAATATTCTCCCAGGCCAATTTCTTCAAGTGTTTTCCCTGCACTTTCTTCTAGTATTTTTATAGCTTCGTGTCTTAAGTTTAAATCTTTAACCCAGTGAGAGTCTATCTTTGTTAATGGTGGAAGGTGTGGGTCCAGTTTCAGTCTTCTACAGGTTGCCAGCCAGTTCACCCAGCACCATTTGTTAAATAGAGAATCTTTTCCCCACTGAATGTTTTTGATTGGCTTATTTAAGATCAAATGATGGTAAGCAGCCTGGTTCATGTAGTCCCATCATACCAAGCAGGTCCCCAGAGTCTCAGGCTGTAGTACTGAACCGGGACCTTGGTGTCTTACTTGTTTTTATTAATCTCTCTTAAGTGTATATACTTGCATGGCTCACATTTATGTTTCATCCTATAAGGGTACATGTGAATCTCTCTAAATGTAAAATATAAATGTCTTAACACAATAACTAAGAAAAAGACATGAAGGCTATGTTAACCAGTTGGATAAAAATATTTCAAATTGTATATAGAAACAGTGCACTGTACTCCATGATAGTATTAATGTACACTGCTATGATTTAATAAAAAAAATTTATTTAAAACTTAAAAAAAAATACTAGCAGTGTTTCAGTTCCTTGTTTAGAAGTTTGGTGATGTTTTTATGATCAGAAGTATGTCATTAGAACTTAACTCTTGTTTATATCAATTAGCCTATAGTAAAACTGATTTTGTTATACATCATTTTGCTTCAAGTTCCGATTTCCAAGAACTTGTTGATGAGTTAAGTGAGGACTTACTGTAATTAATTTGAGCTCTTTCTTTTTTCTAATATAAATATTTCAATGCTATATCTTTCTATCTTTCTGGATTTTTTTTTTATTGTTGTTGTTGTTGTTGTTTTTCTTTTTTGAGATGGGCAACTCTGTTGCCTGGGCTAGAGTTACTGCAGTGGCGTCAGCATAGCTCACTGCCACATCAAACTCCTGAGCTCAAGTAATCCTCTCACTTCAGCTACCCAAGTAGTTGGGTGTATAGGCATATACTACTTCTCCTGGCTAATTTTTCTTTTTGTAGAAACTGGGTCTTACTATGTTGTTTAGGCTGCTCTTGAACTCCTGGCCTCAAGCAGTCCTTTTACCTTGGCCTCCCAAAGTGCTAGGATTACAGGCATGAGCCACTGCACTCAGCCAACTGCTATGTATTTCTTTCTAAGCATTGCTTTATCTGCATCCCAGAAATTTTGGTATTTTTCATTTTCTTTCAATTAAAAATATTTTGTAATTCCCCACGGAACTTTCTCTTTGACATATCATTATTAGAAGTGTATTGTAAAATGTTCAAATATTTGGGGATTTTCCAGATATCTTTCTGTTATTGATTTTTCTAGCTTAATTGCATTATGTTTAGAGAGTGTATTTCATATGATAATAATTTGTTAAGATGTGTTTTATGGCTTATTTTGTAAATATTGCATAGACACTTGAATCAGCTTTTGATTTCTATATTTTGAAAGTCTGTTATTAGCTTTGTCCACCTTTAGAGTTGGCATATCTTTTCAATGAATTGATGCCTTTATCATATGTATTGCCCCTCTTTTTTCTTATTATTATGTTAATCTAAAATCTACTTTGTCATACATTTCTATAGCCACTACAGCTTTCTTTTGATTATTGTTTGCATGCCACATATATTTTCCCCTTTTTTTCCCCAACAACTTTTGGAAGACTGTCCTCAATAGACTAGAAGTATACACGTAAATTTTAAAATAATACCAATGTATCAATGTGTAAGGTCTAATATGAAAGTACTCATGCCTCATGATGAGAATATCATTGGGTGGATGAAGGCAAAAGAATGAAAGAGAGATGTATATGAGAAAGGAAGGATCCTTGGACTGAATTATCAAAATGGACTCTGCTGATGTCTTTAAATTCCAGATGCACTGAGCCATAATCAATGGTTTGAATAAGTTATGCTATTTGGTCACCACAGGTATATGCTATGTCTTGTATGGGGAAGAAATTCAGAATCTTGTGGAGATTGTAGACACTTAACTCTATAATGAGGTGGCGCATATGAGGACACTAGAACTCTAGGGAGGCTCTATGATCCTCTGTGTCACTAAAAACACTGCAGCAAAATATGTCAAAAAATTACTCAACTTACTACTTTCCCCCCTACCCCACCCTCCCAGCCAGGGCTGGGTTTAAACCCACCATCTCCAGCATATGGGACTGGCACCCTACCCTTTTGAGTCACAGGTACCACCCCTCAAGTTACTGCTTTAATGAAAAACTATAGAAAGGGATCCATGGAAGTATCCAGCTGACATGAAGAAAATAAACATTCAAGCACAAGGATAACTATACTACCTTGCTCAAAATTGGTAGAGGAAAGGAGCTTTCTCTGATTGACTTGTGAAAGACGATCTTTCTTTACTGAGAGGATAAGAAACTTCTATTAGTCTTTGTCTTTTCCTGCTTAGTCTTATATTTGCAAGGGTCTCTGGGTTTGCTGCTAGAATTGTACCAATCGTTAGCTTCAGATGTAGTTTTGTAATGGTGCCAGACCTATTAAAAACTGGAAGTCTTTCTTCCAAGTCACTGCAAAGATCTAAAAAGTAAAAAATAAACAAAAAAAATTTGATACTGGAAGTCTGTCAAATAATTTACTTAGAAGTGCCTTTAAATAAATGACAGCATCAGTACTCATTTGTTCCATCGAATAATCTTAGATCTTCTTGAAATTATCTAGCACACAAATTGAAAAATGGCAAATTCTAACCATATCCAGCCAAAGGGGGCAGATCTTGTAGACTTACAACTATATCTACAAGAAACTGAATACTTGTAATTTTAAAAATGATACCTTTTCAGGGCTGGGTGCAGTGGCTCATGCCTGTAATCCTAGCACTCTGGGAGGCTGAGGTGAGTGGATAGCGTAAGCTCACAGGTTTAACATAAGCCTGAGCCAGAGAAAGACCTTGTCCCTAAAAATAGCTGGCTATTGTGAGGGGCTCCTGTAGGCCCAGCTACTTGGGAGGCTGAGGCAAGAGATTCACTTGAGCCTAAGAGTTTGAGGTTGCTGTGAGCTATGACACCATGGCACTCTATCAAGGGTGACAAAGTGAAAGTTTGTCTCAAAAAAATAAAACAAATAAAATAAAATAAAATGATACCTTTTCAAAATGAGACACCATTATCTTTGTTACGTAGTGGATAAATCTTTTTTATCCAAAGTAGCAAGGGTTTCAATAGCCAAGTATCTCTTCTTTCTGTCTTCATGTAGTACTACTATTGTTCTTACTGAATTCTTGAATAGCATATAAAACAGATGTCTAGGCACATAAACTATCTGAATAGGTTTGTCTGGAGCTTTGTCATTAAACTCTTCAGTTTCCAACTCTGGAGCTACCAGTTATTACCATTCACACAGTCTCTTGGGTGTTCTATATACATGTGCTTCTTTCACAACATTAGCAATATTGCATGTGAGATCAATGGTGCCTGTGTATTTAGGATGAGCACAGATAGTGTCACCACCAAACAAAAGTGTATGCTGATTAATAAGCATATGGGAAGAAATACAGCTGGTATAAACCAATCCAGAAAATAGGATGTTATCACTAATAAAGGATCAAACACATATTTTTCTTTGTATTTAATCATTCCATGTACCACGGTTGGGATCACATCATTGCTTTATTTATGACTTTAAGCAGGACTTATGAAAAGTTATTCAAGATCTGTGGATCATCATAGCTCTTACGTTCATATTCTAAAAGTTCAAGACATTTGTGTATATATCTGCTTTGAGCCAATCCCACTGAAGGCCAGTTAAGCAAATTATCCAGCAGAAAAACTGACCATCCTCACATTGTTAGACAGTAGCACAGAAATCTCCTTTTGTAGAATCATGTCTGATGCTCTCTCACATCATTATCTCTCCCAAATTCCAGGAACTGCTTAACAGAGACCAGTGACAACAAGAGGCACAAATAGCACCTCATCTACTTGGGTGCCAGCTGCTTCAATATACACCAGTATGGTCATAGCCTTACCAGGACAATGCACAGAGCCACCTACATGCCTGGATAGACATGAGGACCTGTACAATCAAACCATGTTTTTTATAAGTATATTCTAGTTTCAGTTTCAGCCTCAGCCTTGGCCTGTAGATATAGCCACTTCAGCAGTTCCCAGGCTAATGCTGCTATGCTGCTGTAGACTTTCCCAGGCCCCACACATCCTTTACTTTTAATCCATTTATTTTCTTATACTTAAAGTGGGTTTCTTACAAAAAGCATATAGTTCAGTCTTGTTTTTTACATCTAGTCTAAAAATCTGTCTCTTTAGTTGATATTTTTAGACCATTGACATTTAGTGTAATTGTTGATATAGAAGGTTGTGATGAAATCTACCACTTTGCAGATTGTTTTCTCTTCTGTTTTATTTTTTCTCTCTTTTTTGTCTTCATTCATATCAATTATTTTTATGCTTCCATTTTGTCTCCACTATTGGCTTATTATTTATATTGTAAACATTTTTTTAGTGTTCACCATAGGGTTAACACCATATATTTTAATTAATCATGGCCTACCTTTAAATAATATTATACCACTTCCTAAGAAGTGTCATAATGTGATTTTTTTCCTTGCTACAACAGTTCTAGGAGAAAAATTATGATGTAAAATATCAGCAGTCATTGCTATGATAGTAGGATAACCTCATAATTCCTTTTCATTATTTTATCAGCAAAGCATTTATAGGAATAACACAGAAAGCCTAACATATAAATGTAGTCAAAATGGTTGGAAAAGAAAAGATTATTATTGTTGGTCATGTTCATATATCCTTAAATTTCATTAACATAACGTATGAAAAAAATAGTTGATTATTTGTCTTTTGTTTTCAAACAGATATTGCAGCTGTAGAAGAATGGTTAGTAAGGATTACTTTACATCATGGATTAAATATTTATGCTACTGAAGGAACCCTATTGGATAGAGTTCGAGGTAAATGCCAACAGACAGAAGTAAAATTAAATTCATATATTCCTTAAAAAATCTTTGCCATCTATTATACACCATACTCTGTACTAAGTCCTAGAGATAAAAAAATAAATAAATAAGAGATAATCATGACCCTTCATGGGATAGAAAAAGTACTAAATAAATGTGGGTAATTGTTAATAGAAGTCTCCAAAAAGTGCCATGAAAATATGGCAATATATCTTTTACTGTGCCATATAGGGAGTGATTAACAATGACTTTATAAGTTAATTTTTGTATTCTTAGATACATTTTAGGTAGATATTGTTCATGGCATCATAGTCTTCTTTATGAGGACCACCTAAAAAGTCTTGGTAAGAATAGTTGGGTTTTTCTGATTATTAAAAATTAATTGTTTTAAGTTTATAAACACAGAGTAGTATACCAATTAGGCTTCTATTTTTCAGTTGTCTGAGAGAAAACATATAACCCAATTTTTAAATCACATATAGCACTCTAGAATTTTTTTTTTTTTGAGACAGAGTCTCAAGTTGTCACCCTGAGTACAGTGCAGTGGCATCACAGCTCACAGCCACCTCAAACTCTTGGGCTTAAGCAATTCTCTTGCCTCATCTCCCAAGTAGCTGGGACTACAGGCTCCTGCCACAGCACCCAGCTATTTTGTTGTTGTTGTTGTTGCAGTTGTCATTGTTGTTTTACCTGGCCCAGGCCAGGTTCAAAGCCACCAGCCTTGCTGTATGTGGCTGGTGCCCTACCCACTGAGCTATGGGCACCACCTTAGAATAATTTTTTTTCTTTTTTTAAAATATTTTTTATATATAGAGAGAGAAGGGGGTCTCACTCTGGTTCTGGCTCAGGCTGGTCTTGAACCTCTGAGCTCAGGGAAATCCATCTGCCTCAGCCTCCCAGAGTGCTAGGATTACAGGCATGAGTCACCACACTCGGCCTTTTGGCTAAGATCAAGTGTAGTATCTGTTCTTATCAGAATAATTTTTTTTTTAATCCTCAGTCATGAGTCTTGTATTTATCTTTCTTCAGTCTCCCTTTGCTTATATTGTTTTAGTCCCATTTGGATATGACGCTATATAAAATGCAGAGTAAAAATAAATAAATGTTACATTTTATGGAAAGAATAACCTGGAGAGCTTTTTTAAAAGTAAGCATGTTTTGGCTCAGTGCCTGTGGCTCAAGTGGCTAAGATGCCAGCCACACACACCTAAGGTGGTGGGTTTGAATCTAATCTGGGCCCGCCAAAACAACAATGACAGCTGCAACAAAAAAACAGCTGAATATTGTGGTGGGCACCTATGATCCCAGCTACTTGGGAGGCAGAGGCAGGAGACTCCTTGAGCCCAGGAGTTGGAGATTGCTGTGAGGTGTGATGTCACAGCACTCTACCCAGAGGGACAGCTTGAGGCTCTGTCTCAAAAAAAAAAAAGTAAGCATGTTTCAACTCTACTGTATGTCAGTTAAAATCTGATCTCTGTAAGTAGGGCCAGGCATCCATAGTTTTAGAAAATCTTTTCAGGAGATTCTGATGTACAGTGAAGATTGAGAATTACTCTAAAGGAATATGACTGCATATGTGTCCAAAAGACATGTACAAGCCTCTTAAATTCAGCATTGTTTGTAATAAGAAATAACTGAAAACAAATGTCTCTGAATAGGGGAAAAGAAAAATATATGTTGGTATATTGTGTTTTTTTCTTCCAAGGAAAAAGATATTTTATTGTGTAACTCTAGTATCCTAACCAAGATCAAGTCATTTAGCATTGAAATAATACTATAACCTAACATACGTTAGACAACAGTCCTAACAATGACTTTTATACTTATAACTTCCTTCTCCAGAATCCAGAAACAAAATGCATAATTTTCATGTCTCTTTAGACTTCTTGAATTTTTAAGAGCTCCTCAGCCTTTTTCATGCTTTCTTTATAGTGAAATTCATGAATAACATAAACCATATATTATATAGAATTTCTGTTATTGGAGTTTCTTTTTTTAGCTCTATTTAGCTATCTAGCTATGTATTATCTATCTATATAATAATTTTAGTAGACTTATGAGGTACAAATGAGTTTTTTTTTTTAACATGGATGAAGTGTGTAATGGTGAAGTCAGGGCTTTTAGTGTATTCAGCATCCAAATACTGTGCATTACACTTAACAGATGATTTTTTTTTATCCCTCACTGCCCTCTCACCCTTCCCTTTCTGAGTGTCCAGAGTCCATTATAGCACTCTATATGATTGTATATATCCATCCTTTGGCTCCCACTTACAAGTGATAGCATGAAGTGTTTGAGGATTTCAAACAAAGAGTTTTTTTGTTTCTCAAAGTATTTTTCCATTCCTGAGATACTTCACTTGGGATAATGGCTGCCAATTCCATCCAAGATACTGCAAAAGACATTATTTCATTCTTTTTTATGGCAGAGTAATATTCCATGGTGTGTATGTGTGTGTGAGTGTGTGTGTGTGTGTGTGTGTGTATCACATTTTCTTTATCCACTCTTTAGTTGATGGGCACTTAGATTTATTCCGTATCTTTGAATTGCAGTATAATAAATATATGAATGCATGTGTCTTTATGATAAAATGACTTCTTTTTCTTTTGTGTAGATACCCAGTTACTTTTAGTTTTTTGAAGACTCTCCATACTGTTTTCCATAGAGGTTGTACTGATTTAAATTCCCACCAACAGTGTATAAACATTCCGTTTTCACTGCATCCTTACCAAAATCTGTTTTTTGTTTGTTTATTTAGTTCCTTTTTAATAATGGCCATTCTGACAGGAGTAAGGTGGTATCTCATTATGGTTTTAATTTTTTTACATTTTCCTGATGATTAGAGATGTGAGGATTTTTTCAAATGTTTCTTGGCCATTTGTATATCATTTTTATAAAAAAAGTCTGTTTGTGTCTCTTGCACACTTTTTAATGGGGTTATTTGGGAGGAGGGTTGCTCATTTGTTTGAGATCCCCATAGCTTCTAGACATTATTTGTCAGATATGTAAATTGCAAATATTTTCTCCCATTCTGTAGGTTCTCAATTTACTCTGTTGACTATTATTTTTGCTGCACAAACCCTTTTTAATTTAATTAAGTCAAATACATATATTTGTTTTTGTTGTCTTTGCTTTTGGGGTCTTAGTCATAAATTATTGCCTAGGCCAATGACTAAAATATTTTTCCTAGAAGTTTTTTCCAGAAGTTTTATGGTTTCAGATCTTACATTTAAGTCTTTAATTCGTCTCGAGTTAATTTTTGTATGTGGTGAGAAATAGAGATCCAGTTGTTTTTTGTTTTTGTTTTTGGCCAGGGCCAGGTTTGAACCCACCACTTCTGATATATGGGGCCGGTGCCCTATTCCTTGAACCACAGGCGCTGCCTGAGATCCAGTTTTATTCTTTGTGGCTTTCCAATTTTCCCTGCACCATTTATGGAATAGGGCATTATTTCCCAGTGTATATTTTTATCTGCTTTGCCAAAGATCAGTTTATTGTAGGCATATGGTTTTATATCTGGGTTCTCTATTCTCTTCCTTCTTTTATTTGTGTGTCTACTTTTGTACCATTGCCATGTCGTTTGGTTATTATACCTTTGTAGTATAACTTGAAGTCAGGTGATGTGATACCTCCAGATTTCCTCTTTTCGCTTTGAGTTGTTTGGCTGTTTGGGCTCCTTTTTGATTTCATATGAAATTTAGGATCTCTTTTCTAATTCTGTGAAAAACAACATTGGTATTTTGATGAGAATTGCATTGAATCTATAAGTCACATGGGCAGTATGGACATTTTAACAATATCAGTTCTTCCAATCCATAAATATAAGATTTTTATATTTGTTTGTGTCATCTGCAATTTCTTTCATAAATGTTTTGTACTTTTCCTTGTCGGTTAAGTACATTCTTAGGCATTTTTTTTTTTTACTATTATTATTTGCAGCATTGTGAATAGTACTGAGTTCTTTGATTCTCAACTTGGCCTTTAGTGTATGGAGAGGCCACTGATTTGTGCACATTATTTTTATAACCTGAGACTTTACTGAATGTATCAGTTCTAGGAATCTTCTGGAAGAGTCTCTCAGAAAATATATTTTGACCTCCTTTTTTCCAATTTGGGTGCCCTTTCTTTCTTTTATTGCCTGAGTGCTCTGCCTAAGACTGCCGGTGCTACATTGAACAGAAGTGATGGAAATGGTCATCCTTGTCTTGTTCCAGTTCTTAGGAGAAATGCTTTCAACTTTTCCCCATCTAGTACTATGTTGGCTGTGGATTGGTCATATATAACTTTTATTATTTTGAAGTATTTTCCTTTTATTCCTATTTTGTTGAGGGTTTGATAAAGGTGTGTTGAATTTTATCAAATATATTTTCTGCATCTATTGAGATGATCTTACAGGTTTGTTTTTAATTCTGTTTATGTGGCAAATCACATTTATTGATTTGTATATATATAACCATCCTTGCATCCCTGAAAAGAAGCCCACTTGACTGTGATGAATTATCTATCTGATGTACTTTTAGATTCATTTCGCTAGTATTTTGTTGTGGATTTTTGCATGTATGTTCATCCAGGATATTTGTCTGTAGTGTGTGTGTGTTCACTTCTGGCTTTGGTGTCAAGGTAATGCTGGCTTTGTAGAATGAGTTAGAGAGGATTCTCTCCTTCTCAGTATTATGGAATAGTTTCAGTAGGATATGTATGTGTTCTTCTTTGCAGGTCTAGAAGAATTTGGTTATGAATCCATCTGGTCCTGTCCTTTTGGTTTTAGGGGGAGAGGTTATTTATTACTGCTTCAGTCTTGTTGCTTGTTATTGGTTTATTCAGGATTTCTATTTCTTCCTGATTCAAGTTTGAGAGGTTATACATTTTTAAGAACTTATCCATTTCCTCTATATTTTATAGTTTATGTACATATTTTCTAGTTTATATTCATAGTAGTATGAGATGATTTTTCTTTATTTCTGTGGTATCAGTTGTAATGTCTCCTTTTTCATTTCTGATTAAACTTATTTGAATCCTCTCTCATCTTGGCTAATCTAGCTAGTGGTCTATTTATTTTATTTATGTTGTCAAAGGAACAACTTTTTCTTTCATTGACCCTTTATATTTTTGTTTTAATTTCATTTAGTTCTATTCTGATCTTTGTTTTTTCTTCTGTTCTGCTAACTCTGGGTTTGGTTTGTTTCTGTTTTTCTAGTTTCTTGAGGTGTGACACTCGGTGGTTAGTCTGTGATCCTTCTGTCTTTTTTGATGTAGGCATTTAGTGCTATAAACTTTTTCTTTAGCACTGCTTGTCTGTATCCCAGATATTTTGCTAGCTTGTGTCACTATTGATTAAATTCAAAAATTTTTTTGATTTCTATCTTTGTTGACTCAAAGATCTTCAGTATCAGGTTGTTTGATTGTCATGTGTTTGTATACTTTTGAGAATCCTTTTTTTTTTTTTGAGTTCAAATACATGTATGTCTTTTTTATTATTAAGTCATTTCTACATACATCATAAATACATTTGTGCCATTATGGGATTCAATGTGTTAATTATTTGTACAAACTGGAATGCTTACATCCTACTAATCAACATAGATTTAACCTTTGAGAATTCTTCTTGGAATTATTTCTAATTTTATTCTGCTGTGGTCTGAGAAAACATAAGCTTTTGATTTTTAAAAAAATTGCTTATTTTATAGTTTAATATATGGTCTATCTTGGAAAATGTTACATGTGTTGATGAGAAGAATGTATATACTGCAGTTTGGGGGTAGAATGTTCTGTAAATTTCTTTTAAGTCCATTTTTTTCTGGAGTCCTTTTTAAGTCCAGTGGTTTTTTGTTAATTTTCTGCCTTGATAATCTGTCTAGTTCTGTTAGTGGAGTGTTGAATTTCTCCAGGATTATGTGGTGCTATTTCTTTCTTACAATTAGTAGTAGTTGTTTAATGAATCTTGCAGGTCCACTCTTAGGTCCGTATATATTTAGAATGTTATAATCTTCTTGTTTAATTGATCACTTTATCGTTATACCTATAACTAGCTTTGCCTTATCTGTTTTATCCAATATATGAATAGTTAATTCTGCCCACTTTTGGTTTCCATTTGTGTGGAATATTTTTTTCCCACCCCTTAACCTTGAGTCTAGAAGAATCTTTACATGTTAAATAGTTTTCTTGGAGACAGTAGATATTTGAATCACATTTTTATTTATCCATTCCACCAAGTTATATCTTTCCTTGGGCACTTAGACTATTTACATTCAACATTAATGCTGATATAGGAGACACTGTTCCAGTCATCCTATTAATTATTAATTGGTTGCTTTGTATTCTCCCTTGAATTACTGTTTTATAAGAGCTGTGAGTTTTTACTTTTAAATGAAAGCATTTTATACTTGTGAGTATTGACTATCCTTTTCAATGTTCAGAACACGTTTGAGCATTTTGTAGAGCAGGTTTTGTGGTGACAAATTCCCTTAAAGTTTGCTTGTCTGCAAAAAACTTTATTTCTCCTTCATTTATAAAATTTGGTTTTATAGGATATAAAATTCTTGGTTGACAGGTATTTTTTTTTCTAATATAATCTCAATCCCTTCTGGCTTGTAAGGGTTCTACCAAGAAGTCTTTGCTGTCAGTCTGATGGGTTTTTCTTTATAAGTTCTTCTGATGTTTTCATCTTAAGGCTCACAGGACTTTCTCTTTCATGTTGACTTTGATTAGTCTGATGACTATGTGCTTGATGTCTTTTTGCAACAAGTCTCCCAAGCATTTATTGAGTTTCTTCTATCTGGATGTCTATATGTGTAGATGAGAGAAGTTTTTCTCAATTATTCCCTTAAATAGTTTTTTCCAGGCTTTTTGTTTTTCCTTCTTCATCTTCAGGGATACCTATTATTGTTATATTTGGGTATTTTACATAGTCCCATATTTCTTAAAGCCTTTGTTCATTTCTCCTGATTCTTTTTTCTTTATTTTTGACTACCTCGGTTAATTTGAAAGATTTTCTTCAAACTCTAAAATTAGTTCTTCTGCTTGAGCTAATCTACTCTTTTTTTTATTTCTTTTTTTTCCCATTCAAATTTCCTGTATTATTTCTTATAGCATAACTGTGTACATTAATGCAATCATGGGGTACAGTGTGCTGTTTTCATATACATTTTGAAATACTCTCATCAAACTGTTTAACATAGCCTTCATGTCATTTTCTTAGTTCTTGAGTTAAGACATTCATACTCTGCTTTTAGAAAGATTCACTTGTACCCTTGTAAGATAAACCATAGAGGTGACCTCACCAATCACCCTCCCACCCCCGTCCACCTCCCTTACCCCTCCTCTCCCACCCACCTTCCCGTATTCTAAGGCTATACTTAGGTTATAACATTCCTATGAAAGCTATGAATTAGTTTCAAAATAGGGCTATGTACACTGGATACTTTTTCTTCCATTCTTGAGATACTTTGCTAAGAAGAGCATTTTCTAACTCCATCCATATAAACATGAAGGAGGTAAAGTCTCCATCTTTCTTTAGGGCTGCATAATATTCCATGGTGTATGTATACCACAATTTATTGATCCATTCGTGGATCCATGGGCACTTGGGCTTCTTCCATGCCCTAGCAATTATGAATTGGGCTATAATAAACATTCTGATACAAATATCTTTGTTGTAATGTGATTTTTGGTCTTCTGGATATATACCTAATAAAGGAATTGCAGGATCAAGTGGTAGGTCTATTTTTAGTTCTCTCAGTGTTCTCCAGATGCCTTTCCAAAAGGAACAAATTAATTTGCATTCCCACCAGCAATGTAGAAGTGTTCCCTTTTCTCCACATCCACGCCAACATCTCTGGTTTGGGGATTTTATGATATGGCCTAATCTTACTGGGGTTAGGTGATACCTCAAAGTAGTTTTGATTTGCATTCTCTGATGATTAAGGATGGAGAGCATTTTTTCATATACCTGTAGACCATGTACCTATCTTCCTTAGAGAAATTTCTATTCAAGTCCCTTGCCCACCCTGAGATGGGATTGCTTGTTTTTTTCTTGCTTATTAGCATGAGTTCTCTGTGGATTCTGATTATTAAACCTTTGTCAGAGACATAACTAGCAAATATCTTCTCCCATTCTGAGGGCTGTCTACTGGCTTTATTTACTGTGTTTTGGCTGTGCAGAAGCTTGTTAGTTTGATCAAGTCCCAAAAGTGTATTTTTGACATTGCTTCAGTTGCCCGAGAAGACCTCCTCATAAACTTTTCGTCCAAGCTGATTTCTTCAAGTGTTTTCCCTACATTTTCTTCTAGTATTTTCATAGTTTCATGTCTTAAGTTTAAATCTTTAATCCAGTGAGAGTCTATCTTAGTTAATGGTGAAAGGTGTGAGTCTAGTTCCAGTCTTCTACAGGTCACCATCCAGTTAGCCCAGCACCATTTGTTAAATAGGGAATCTTTTCCCCACTCAATATTTTTAATTGGCTTGTAAAAGATCAGATAATGGTAGGTGGCGGGGTTCATCTCTTGGCTCTCTATTCCGTTCCATACATCTACCTCTCTGTTTTTGTGCCAGTACCATGCTGTTTTGATCACTATCGATTTATAGTATAGTCTGAGGTCTGGTAACATAATTACTCCTACTTTGTTTTTGTTCCTGAGTAATATCTTTGCTATTCGAGGCTTTTTCTGATTCCATATAAAATGAAATATTATTTTTTCTAGATCTTTAAAGTATGACAGTGGAGCTTTAATGGGGATTGCCTTAAAATTATATATTGCTTTGGGTAGTATTGACATTTTAACAATGTTGATTCTTCCCAGCCATGAGCATGGTATGTTTTTCCATTTGTTAACATTGTCTGCTATTTCTTTTCTTAGAGTTTCATAGTTCTCTTTATAGAGATCTTTCACATCCTTCGTTAGGTAAACTCCCAAATATTTCATCTTCTTTGGCACTACTGTGAATGGAATAGAGTCCTTGACTATTTTTTCAGCTTGGCTGCTATTGGTATATATAAAGGCTACTGATTTATGAGTATTGATTTTGTAACCTGAGACGCTGTTAGTATTCCTTGATCACTTCTAAGAGTTTAGTAGTAGAATCCCTGGAATCTTCCAGATATACAATCATAGCATCTGCAAAGGATGCTATATGGTTACCCTTGATCACTTTTTCTTCCCTGATTATGATGGCCAAAACTTCCATTACAATAATAAAGAGCAATGAAGACAATGGGCAACCTTGCCTCGTGTCTGATCTGAGTGGAAATGATTTCAACTTAACTCCATTTAATACAATACTGGCTGTGGGTTTGCTGTAGATGGCCTCTATCAGTTTAAGAAATGTCCTTCTATACCAATTTTCTTAAGTGTTCTGATCATAAAGGGATGCTGGATGTTATCAAAAGCTTTTTCTGCCTCAATTGAAAGAATCATATGGTCTTTGTTTTTTAATTTGTTTACGTGATGAATTATATTTATAGATTTACGTATGTTGAATCATCCTTGATATCTTGGGATAAAACCCACTTGGTCATGGTGTATGATTTGTTTGATGTGTTGCTGGATTCTGTTTGTTAGGATCTTGTTGAATATTTTTGCATCAATATTCATTAGTGATATTGGTCTATAATTTTATTTTCTAGTTGGGTCTTTTCCTGGTTTGGGGATCAGGGTGATGTTGGCTTCATAGAATGTGTTGGGTAGTATTCTGTCTTTTTCTATGTTTTGGAAAAGGTTGAGTAATATAGGTACTATTTCCTCTTTAAAGGTTTGGTAGAATTCTGACATGAAGCCGTCTGGTCCTGGGCTTTTCTTTTTAGGGAGATTTAGGGAGATTTTGTATAGTTGATGCTATTTCAGAGCTTGGTATAGGCCTGTTCAACATTTCTACTGCATTCTGGCTAAGTCTTGAGAGACGATGTGCTTCCAAGTATTGGTCCATTTGTTGCATTGGGGTTTCATGAGAGACAGACAGCGTCACCACAGGTGCAGTCTCGCATCTGGAATTATTATAGTGTAAGAGACAGACTACCCGCTGATGGCATTTAATCTAGATTTATTGTTCATGACTACCTGCTGATGGCAAGTAGCAAAGATTTATTGTTCAAGACCACCTTTTATAGTTCGCTGGTCACGTACACATTATTAATTAATAAGCAAAGCATTCATACTATCTTCTAAAGTTAGTTCAACCTTCAAAGAGACACAAAGTTTGAAAACTTTGAGACAGCTGCAA
>CAUYQV010012341.1:0-20578 GCA_963574575.1 Galagoides demidoff
TTGTGGCGGGCGCCTGTGGTCCCAGCTACTTGGGAGGCGGAGGCAGGAGACTCGCTTGAGCCCAGGAGTTGGAGGTTGCTGTGAGCTGTGATGCCATAGCACTCTACCCAGGGGAATAGCTTGAGGCTCCATCTCAAAAAAAAAAAGAGAAGAAGTATGGCCTAAATGTATGAATTCAGAAGTCCTTAGTGTATGATGGTGGGGTGTGGAGAATATTTTTTGGTTAGTTGTTATTTATAAAGGTTTGGTTTTGCATTCATTATATAACTAAACTCTCAAAATATGCCTACGATGTATGTTGTAGGGGTAGAAGGAAAGCTTCCTTTCAGCTTCCCTTGAAAGTTTGCTGAGAATGAACTGACAATAGGCAGATTAATAGAAGAAAGAGGCATCCAAATTTATTTAATGTGCATAAACAGAGGAATCACAGGAGGATTATTACCAACAATTCAATGAGATTCCAAATCTTATATAACCTTATTCATAGGGGAGAGGATGATGGAGAACATGTGGCAATTTTGAAAGGTCATAAATGATTTTTAGGAGAAATGAATGGGCCCAGTGCTCAGACAATGGTAAATGGTTCTCTTTGGAAACTAAATGGGACCAGAAAATAGACAATAGTTTGGAACAAAATTCATCCAGGCTTTAGATATGGCACCAAATTTTTAGTCTCTTCCTTTATGATGGCAGTTTTAATCTTCTCTGGTTAATGAAAGTGCAAGGAGAGGATTTAAGGCAATGGTGTTCCTGTAAAGCAGGTCTGGTTCTAGGTACATAAGGCAACTTCAGAAAATAGATTCATCCAGTGCTTTGGGACACATAGAGGATAGAAATACAAGGGAGTGGCTTGGCGCCTGTGGCTCAGGTGGCTAAGGTGCCAGCCACATACACCTAAGGTGGTGGGTTCAAATCCAGCCCGGCCAACCAAACAACAATGAGATGGCTGAAACAACAACAACAACAAAAAATAGCCAGGCATTGTGGCAGGCACCTGTGGTCCCAGCTGCTTGGGAGGCAGAGGCAGAAGACTCGCTTGAGCCCAGGAGTTGGAGGTTGCTGTGAGCTGTGATGCCATGGAACTCTACCCAGGGGGATAGCTTGAGGCTCCGTCTAAAAAAAAAAAAAAAAAAGAAATTTGTTCGTAAATGTAATAGTCTGTTGTACTTTGTTGAAAAACTTTTTTGTCATAGTGCTTTTCTCATACTTTACCAAGTACATTCTGTTCTCTAAAAATACAAAATGAAATAACAAACACACACACACATCTAGTTGCAGATTTACAGTAGTATATAAAAAGAATAAGAATTAGACATTTTATTTTTAAAAAGTATGAAATGCAGAACTTTAAAAATTTCACCTCTTGGGCGGCGCCTATGGCTCAGTGAGTAGGATGCCAGCCCCATATACCGAGGGCGGTGGGTTCAAGCCTGGCCCCAGCATTGAAAATTGCAACAAAAATATAGCTGAGCATTATGGCAGGCGCCTATAGTCCCAGCTAGTCGGGAGGCTGAGGCAAGAGAATTGCCAAAGCCCAGGAGTTGGAGATTGCTGTGAGCTATGATGTAATAGCATTCTACTGAGAGTGACAAAGTGAATGACTCTGTCTCTAAAAAGAAAAAAAAAAAATTGCCTCTTATGGCCTGTACAAGATTCTGTTCAATATCCTTTGGGCTGGTAATTTTTATATAGAATATTATTCTACTGCTTGTATTTTGAGGTATTATGCATTTTGGGTTAGTACAATACCTATATGATTATCCTGTATATTACTGAAGAAAAGTATAGTGAAAGATTGGAATGCATTTTCTGAAAATCAACAGCTTGTAATCAATCTATGTGCAGAAAATAGAAATTTTTATCCCCTTAAAAAAGCTTAGATTTGTCTTAACTGATATGTTAATATCGGTTTGAGGATCCAAGTGGTGTCAGATTTTGCTTTTGGAAAAAAGCTATTTTTAGCCATTAACAACACTTGGGAACGTAACATCGTAATGAGAACAAAAGACATATTGCACAGTTATTACCGTATCATATATTAGCTTTGTTATCTGTATATATATCAAATAGATATTTTATAGTTGATCGTTTTGATGTCCAATCAATCTTAATTTAATGACTAAGTTGCAAGGCTTCTGGTTTCATTAAACTTAACATTAAGCCTCTGTTCATCTGTTTACTCGTCATATGGAAAATATTGGGAGTAGAGGAAGACATGGTGTAGGATTTAGATAACTCTATTCAGTTCTTACTGGGTTACAGATATGAGAGTAATTTGTTATTCTTATTGTTCTAGAAATATTTACTCTCTAATTAATATCCGTATTTAATTTCTCCAAAAGTCTTGAGAAAGATTTAAAAAGAATATCCACAGAAATTTTCCATGAGGAATTTTCTTTGACCTAAAGTAGAATGGCATGAAAAATATTATTTAAGGGCCATAGAAATAAAAGAAAACTGATCTTCCCCTTGACCTAACTTTTCTTACCCCCAAGGATCACATAGTCTGTGTGATTACAACACTTCTCTTCTCTTAAGACAGAGATACACCTCTCATATATAAATGTTTCCTTTTTGATATAGCTACTAGAGATGAGAAAAAGCAGAAAACATAGTGATACTGTTTATTGAAGTTCAAGTAATGGTAATGTTTTCAAACAAAATTTTTGACTAATAGCATTTGTATGACATAAACTCTATCTCTTCTTCAGGCAATCAGACTCCTACTTTAAGTTCACATATAAATATTTCATCTAAATAATTAAGAAGTTACAGAATATGTGGGTAACTAATGTGGTATTTTAGTAACCATTTTTTAAAAATGTAAATATAATACTATTGTATTCTAATTTGCTTTGGTTCATTAAAACCAATTATTTAGGAATTAAGCATGCTAACAATTAATATTAAATTCTGAGTGGCAGACTCAATGAAAATTTCACATTAGAACTATGGGAACTTATTTTTAAGTTTATCTTCCCCTTGACCTAACTTTTATTTATCATAAAATTTCAAGTAATTGATATATTGAAAGTATAAAAACTTGTTACGACTTGTCAAGTATAATTCTAAGGTTTGAATTTCATTCCCTTTCTCACCAAGTTAATTGTGTGGGCAGAAATTTCTGGTATCACTTAGAAGCATATATAGATTTAGAACCTTCATTCTGAATATGTTTATTAGATTAAACTGTTTAAAATATGGAATCTGCTTATATTTTATCTTCTTTGTAATTACCTTCTGAATTCCAAAAGCAAAATATAGCCAGAAAATCTAATGTTACCTTATTGGATTATGTTAATTGTTTAATCCAATTACTTTCAATTGATCATGGTTTTGCAATATAATTATCACACAACTATATCAGTTAACAATTATATCTGTGCATCAGGAAATTAGATGTCTTACATAGATGTTTCTACCTGGTTCTAAAAATCCTTTTTAGATGATGAGTTACTATACTTTGTGAATACCTATATTAGAAGTTCAGGAGAAGAACTACAGTTATTGGAATTAGCGTATTATGTTATGATTACTACTTCAAGAAGCAAATCCTTTGGAACAACTGCCTAGTTCCTCAGTGTGGTCCCCGTCATGTTCAAAGCCACCAACCAGTTCCTTGATACAACCACTGAGCAATACAAACCCCTCTAGCTAACTATTAAGGAATCACAGAGGCACAAGAACCTACCTCCAGCAATCATAAAACATTTTATGGAGTCAATAATCTGATTTTTCAGTCATTTTCTTTTGAGTAAAGGGCATTTCATTGAATCAGAGAGAAGAAAATTTTGAGGTCCAATATGTAATAGCTGAATCAAAATAATTCAGCTTATTTGTTCAAATGTTTCCTAAAGTTAATATTGGGAATATGCAATTTAAAAGCCTGGCATTACGAATGAAAAATTGAGAAACTGTAGACAAGATTAAATTTCAAAGGATTCTCCCAAATCAGCTCCTCTACTCTTTGCAGAGGAAAGCACATGTAACTCAAAATTTCTGGATACTACTAATTCATCCTACAACCTGGCTTAGTTTGTATTATCTGTTTCCTTTAATATTTTATTCATATAATTAAACTTGTTTTTTAAATCTTGTATTTATTCTATGTGACTATTTAAAAAATTAATAAACATTTACTGGAAACATTAAGTAAGCTATTTTAGTAGTGACTCAGGGAATCCAAAGACCTCTAACAGTAGGGACAATTAACAGTTTTGAAAGCTTATTATGTGCTATACATTTATGCTAAGTACTTTAGGGGAATCATATGATTTAACCCTCACAATAACTCTATGAAAAATAAGCTATTATTATTTTTAGGTAAGGATATAAGGCTCACGGGATGTAAGTACTTGTCTCATAGTCACCCAGGTAGAAAATGGGTGAGCAGATACTTGGATCTTGCTTAGAACCTTACTGTTAACCACTATTCAACACAACTTCCTTGACTTGCTGTGTAACTGGCAATTAGGCCAGGAAATATGACACAGATACAGATGATCCCAAATGATTTGAATGGGTAAAGTTCAAGAGGAATACATACTAAATAGTTTCTTTTATTTTTGCACAGAGTGGCATGCCATCAGGTCTGGAACTCCTGAGCTCAGGATATCTACCTGCCTCAGCCACCCAAAGTGCTAGGATTACAGGCCTGAGCACCTTGCCCATACTAAATAGAGTTTAAAATTGTTCTCAGTTCTCACTAACAGGGCATATGTAGAAATTGCTGGGGCAATGTAGAGGTGTAGTGTCTATAGACAATATGAAAACAACACACTGACTAAAAGTCAGTCTGCTTTTCATTGTCACCATTAATCAGTGGCAGTTCTAAACACTATGCTAGCCCCCCCCCCCCCCCCGGCAATGACAGACCGGAGAGCATGACCCCAAATAGAAATCTGATAGCTTGCCATAAAGATAATATATTTCAGCACAGAAACATTTTAGAAATTATATTTTTTAAAAATGTCTATAACTTTTTCTCCGTGTTCTATTTCATTAATGTTTGTGAATTTCCCACAAGCATGAGGAAGTTCACTGAGGATGTAGAATTTTCTAGAACAAATTTAGGCCATAGTTTTATCATGAATCCAGAGGCAAATTTAAACATGTCAAGTTAAATTAAGATTTTTAAAGTACATGAGAGTAATTGTTCATTCTGTTCCTGAAAATGGCTTTTTAGGACAGTTTGTATGGTTTTTTTTTTTTTAAATAAGTGAAAAGTGATCTACATAAAAAAACAATTGGCTTCTTCAAAACTAGAGAAATTGTAAATACATTATGATTTTTTAGTTTTTTTTTTTTTTTTAAGAATAAGTTTAGTTTTGGGTTTGGGAAAACATTATAAAAAGATCTGGGCCAAATTATCTTTTTTAAGGTATCCCTGCCCAGTCACCATTTTTTCCCTTTCTTTATTTTAAAATTTCAGTTTCTGATAGAGAATTCCATGAGGAATATGTTCATACTTTTTTAGTACAGACTAAAGAATGTTAGTCTTCATGGTCAGCCTTCTACTGAGTTGAACCCCTTAGGACAGAAATGGTATTGTTCATTTTGGAACATAGTAGGTGTTGAGTAAACATTTCTTAATTAACTGAATGATTTAACATGGACGTGATTCTAATGTTTAGATCATATATTTTCTTCTTCCTGAAACTTTTCTGGTGTTATTTGTGATATAATATCTTTTGTGACATAATTATCTTGTTGCTTTTTCTTCTGTTGGGAGCTCAATATTTCTGTTGCACTTTAAGATAATATCTGGGATTACTGTGTGTGTGTATGTGTGTATGTATATATATATTTCTGTTGCACTTTAAGATAATATCTGGGATTACTGTGTGTGTGTATGTGTGTATGTATATATATATATATATATTCTTTTTTTTTCCCCCACACACCAGGAATGTGCTTGGGAGTTGAGGCATTTCTCAAGCTCCATTAGAGAACTATAATAGTACTTTATAAAATAATTCTATCTTACTCTCCCAATAGTTCTCTCAAAGTTCCTCACAACCTAAATGGGATAATGAATATTGGGGATGTATTACTACAGGTAATAAATTCCAGAATTATTGTTGTACATTATTCTTATTAATTTTGGATGAATACATGATTATTAAATAGATTAAAGTATGAATGGATTTTGAGAAGAGAATATTTGTTCATACTAATATTACTTACTCTTAACATGTTTTCAAAAACTTTACCATATAGAATGTTACTAACACTACTTTGTTTCAGTTTATTTAAAATTAAAATGACAAGAAGGCATTCCTTTTTCTTTTTCTTGTTTTATGAAACAGTAATTGACCACTTAGCTTGAATTGTGCAGACTTTTTTTTTTTTTTGGAAGATAGAGTTAAGTCTTGGCACTAAATGCTATATTGGTTGGCACTGAAACAAATGCAAGAAATGAATATGGTGAAAAACTCGTTAGACTAATTAAACCCAAAGTAATTACATGTGACTCTATTGGCTAAAGGTATGACTATCATCCAAGAGCTACTGCTGTGGGATGAGGGGTGGTGATTCCAACCTAAATTCCAAAGCTTTCTTCATGCAACTAAGTTTTTACAACTGAAATTTAGTGCTTCTTGATAGTGCAGAATTATCCATCCACTCAGTTTTGTTTTTGGCTCACTGCTTTGACTCAGTAATTTTCAGCATCTCACTGACAGATGGAAAGTGTTCACTAACCATCTTCCTGAATTAACATGGAGTGTATTTCTAACCCACAAGAAGAGACAGGGCTGAGAATACCCAAGTCCACTCAGTTCCTTCTCCCATACATGTATTGTTATAAAGCTCATTGAATATTCTTGTGGGTGATGGTCTTAGAGGTCATCATGTTAAAGTAAGGCAATATTAACCACATGTTTATCCATGGCCAACTTCTATAACTGTCCTCTCCCCCACAGTTGTAGAGAATTCCAATACATTCTGCAAGATTTTTAGTGTTATACATTTATTTACTGCTTTAATGTTGTTGCCTTTTAAAAGGATCTGATGAAATCTAATGTTTCCTTTGGCCAAGTTATACGTTTCAGAGGACTAATTCTATCAATCTTCTGTTTCTTAACATATATGCAATACCTAGTACAAAATCTAGTATAGTAAATATTGGAGGAATGAGTGAAGAAAAGGAATTTTAAAAATACAGACTTTATTTGGTTTAGTCAAACGTAAAATGTTTCTCCCCTATATCTAGACTTTGAGAATTTAGCTTACTTTTATTGTGTTTATATGTATTTTATTTCATTTTATATAAGTACTGCATCCCGTGCTGATCATTTCAGTAGTTTGGGCTTAATTAGCATGCAAAATTGCAAAATTGACAAATTATAAGAAATTTTTAATGTATAGAACCAACAACAACTTCTCTCATATATTCTGTGCAATGTGACTGCCTCTTTAATTATAGGAAGGAGAGTGTTCTGTGGCTTTGTACTGGGAAATGGTAGGGAAAGAGCCCATAAACTATGCAGTTTCTAGGTTAGATATCCATTCTTGAATTTAACCTTCATTAATTGGGTCTCTTCAAATCTCTGCTATTTTTTTATTTGTAAATGAGTATAATACTTTTGGCCTTAGAAAGCTGATGAGAAGGTTAAAAGAAATGAAGGTACATGAATACCTAACACATATTAGACCTTCATAAATATTTTTTGGTTTCTTAAGCACGTATTGTTCAATATGTAGCTATGGAAGGCCAAGATTCTCAATTAAGCATCCTGTAATTATTGTAATTATTCTAACAAATATAGTGAGGTGTGTACTGAATATTTCACTGTAACTGTGCATTTGTTTATTTCTCTTTGCAATAAAAGCTTTTGCTTCAGATATTGTGAAATTTTGTTCTTGGTGCACAAACTTATAGAATTTTTTTAAAATGAACTATCAGTAGGAAATAAACCTTATTTTCAAATTTTCCTAATTTTCAAAGAATATTACCAATATTCTTTGCAATGAAATCCACTTCATTTAAAATTCTAATCTCTCTAGGTTTCTTTTGACTATTATTAGCATGGAATGTTGTACTGTATGTTTTTGCCTCAAATTTGGTGTTCTGAATATCTCTCTGTATATACCATCAGCATGAAATAAGTTTGGATTGTTAGACATGCCTATGTTTTTATGTTTATTCGCTCTATAGGTAAGTCTAAGTGTGGATACATTATTTCAAAATCCGGAGATTCTTCTACATTAGGAAAATTTTAAGCATGGTTATCCTTTACAATCACGAGACAGATTTAGCCCATAGGAGCCCATGGGTTCCTGCAGACTGTCAGTGTCCCTGATGAGATGCACCAACAAAACCTAAATTAGTAACTACTGTCAACTTCACTAAGGCCTCTTATAGCTATTTCTTTTCTCTTAAAGCTGCTGCCTTAATTGATTAACTGCAAAAGACAGGGGACCATAATCTGGGGAAATAGGGTATAGACAAGATGTCTGCTTTTGTTTGGGACTCAGGCCAGGCATCAAGGAAGAAATCAGGTAAACATGAATTGGAGGCATTCCCCTTCTGCTTTTTTGTGAGAATTCACTGCTTCTCACTCAGGCTATATTTTTATTAGATAAGTCACTATTACATGCAGTTGACTTTCTGAAAATGTTGATTGTTTATGAAGTTGATTATATTTTTATTTCAAAGTATAAAAGGGGTACAAAGTTTTTGTTATATGAATAGTTTTAATAATAAAGTCAATGTGCTTGTCACCAAAATAAAATTCATTGTATGTGATAGGCTCCCTGCTTTCCTGCTTCTTGACTTCTAATGTCCTTTACATCTCTTTATGCACATACTTAGCTCCCAGTTTACACAAAATTTAGCTCCCAGTTATTTGTAAGGACCTGTAATATTCATTTTTCTGTTTCCGGGATACTTCACTTAGGAAAATGGTCTATAGTACCATCCAAATTGCTGAAAACAACATTTAATTCCTTTTTATGGCTATTACATATTCATATTATACCATGGATATATATATGTGTGTGTGTGTGTGTGTGTGTGTGTGTATATGTTTATATTTTATAAACATTTTAAATATATAAATGTATATATTTTATATACATTTTCTTTATATAATCATTAATTGCTGGGCACTTAGGTTGATTCCATATATTTGCAATTATGAATTTTTCTTCTATAAATATTCAAGTGCAGGTGTCTCTTTGATAAAATGACTTCTCTTCCTTTTGATAAATACCCAGTAGTGGGAATGCCGGATCAGTCTATTACTATTTTCTATACCAGTCTATACTATTTTCTGTGAGGAATCTCCGTACTGTTTCTCTTAGAGGTTACAGTCCCACCAATGGTACGTAAGTGTTCCTCTCTCACTGCCTTCATGCCAGCATCTACTGTTTTTTATGTTTTAATAATGGCCATTCTGGCAAGGATAAAGTTGTACCTCCTGTGGTTTCAGTTTGTGTTTCTTGGTCATTAGTGATGCTTAGAATTTTTTCATGCTTCTTGGTCATTTGTCTATCTTATTTTGACAATATCTTTTTATGTTATTTGCCCACTTTTTGATGGAGTTTTTTTTTCCCAATAGTTCTTTATTTTATTTATTTATTTGCAGTTTTTTGCTGGGGCTGGGTTTAAACCCACCACTTCCAGTATATGGGGCCCACGCCCTACTCCTTTGAGCCACAGGCACAGCCTGATGTAGTTTTTTTTAATCTTTTTCTTGCTGATTTTATGTTGTCTAGTTGGTCATAGCTATATCGTTTTATTTTTTGGTTCTCTATTGTGTTCCATTGGTCTTTATCTCTACTTTTATACCAGTACCATGTTGTTTTGATTGCTATTGACTTGTAGTAAAATTTGAAGTCAGGTAACGTGGTCCTAACAAATTTATTCTTTTTGCTTAAGATTGTTTCGGCTATTTAGGCCCTTTTTGGTTCCAAATGAAACTTAGATTATTTTATCTAAATCTTTAAAATATGATGTTAGCATTTTGATGGACATTGCATTGTATCTGTAAATCACCTTGGGTAGTACAGACATTTTAATGATGTTAATTCTATCAGTGCATGAGCAGGGGATGTTTTTCCATTTGTGTCATCTCCAATTTCTTTCATCAGTGTTTTATACGTCTTCTTATAGAAATGTTTTCCCTCCTTGGTTAAGTGTTCTCGTTGGTATTTTGTTTTCTTTATAGCTATTGCAAATTATATTGAGTCCTTGATTTGAATCAGACTGTTATTAATGCATAGAAATACTACTGATCTGTATAAATTTATTTTGTGGCCTGAGATTTTTCCTGGATTCATTTATCAATCATAGGAGTCTTTTGGTGAAATATTTAGAGTTTCTTACAGATGCTATCATATATTCAATAAACTGAGAAAATTTGACCTCCTCATCCCTGATTTGGCTATCCTTTATTTCTTTCACTTGAGCAATTGCTCTGGCTAAGACTTCCAGCACATGTTAAATAGAAGTGGTGACAGTGGGGACCCTTGTCTAGTTCTAGTTTTCAAGGGAAATGCTTTCAACTTTCTCCATTCAGTATGATATTGTCTGTGGGTATGTCAGATATGCATTTCTTAATTGTGAGGTATGTTACTTCTGTGTCTACTTACTTGGGGATTTTCATCATGAAAACAAGCTGGATTTTATTGAATGTTTTTTCCTCATCCATTGAGATGATGATATGGCCTTTGTTTTTGCTTCTTGTTATGTGGTGAGTCATGTTCATTGATTCATGAGTGCTGAAACATTCTTGCATCCCTGGAATGAAACCCACTTGATCACGGTGAATTATCTTTTTGATGTGCTATTGATTTCAGCTTGCTAGTATTTTGTTAAGGATTTTTGTATCTATGTACTTAAGGGATACTGGTCTTTTGTTCTGTCTAGATGACTGAAGCCAAACAAGTCAGAAATGGTAGTATTATTTTCTTTTATTTTACTCTTTTATTTTTCTTATATAGGAGGCCCTGCTCTAGGAATTTAGTTATGGAAGTGACTTGAAGATGATACTAAATCAGTATAATTTTTTTTTTTTTTTTTTGTCCAGGACCAGGTTTAAACCAGCCACGTCTGGTAAATGGGGCTGGTGCCCTACTCCTTGAGCCACAGGCACTGCCCTAAAATCAGCATAATTTAATTGCCTTTAAGGATTAAAGCAGAAAACTCCAAGTCTTGAGTGCTGAAGTAATGTGTGTTTTGACAGTTAACAACAATGACAAAATAAAGATGGATGTTATTATTGGGGGGAAAATCTGAGCTATATTTTTAAGAATAAAAACCTTACTAGCCTTAGAAATGGGATTCCCTTTTTATCATTAAATAAATGACAGTGTTCCAAACTTTCTGAAAAAGACTACATTAATCATTTGCCAAATCTCCTGCTGAGATGGAGATGATATTTTACTTAACATGAATGATTATTTCTGCAAATGCATGGTTCCTAATATATGAATGTCTTCCAAAAGAATACAAATAGTTGTAAAACTGTCTTTTTCTTTGAAATATATTTCTGACTAGTATATACAATTTCTTTTTTAATATGGTGAGTGTAATATGTTTAGAGATTTTAGTTTAGAGTAAAAATTAGTAAAAAAAAAAAAAAAATAGTAGTAAAAATTAGTAGCTAGACCTTGAGTCCCTAGCTATGTGTCAGTCAGGACAAAGTAAAACTGTTTAATGCCTTCCTAGTTGCTGTGTGGCAATTTTAGCAGGGAAAAACAGAGGTTCACAGGGACAAGTTTTCTGTTAGAAACCTGAATTCAGATGTATTTCTGAGGGGATTTACACTTATGCAAACATTATTGAACATGGGCAGAGAAGGTAAAACTACTGTTACTATATCTGGAGTATATAAGAAATTTAAAACTGAGATAAAGGACTAAGATTAATTTATTTTTTTCTTAGGCTTCCAAATACAATCTTGTGGTTGTCTACACAATGTTTTCAGTACAATATGGCAGCAGAGTGTGAGAATATATTTGTGTATGTGTACGTGTGCACGCTTTTGGGGGGATGGATGACATTTATCTTTCTTTAAAGCTAAAAATGTGAAACCAATCTACTGTTATCATGCTTTCTCCCAGTAATACCTTTAAGGCATCTCTTAAACTTCTTTGATTACAATATTTTGCAGTTTATAAGATGTAGTAACAAAGAAGCCTCACATCTCCTGTCAAATACTTAGGACTCTGTTAATATGTAAGATGGAAAATATCTTTGTAGTACTTTATTCTGCCATTATTTGCATCATAAGCATGCTTCATGAATGGTTTTAAAAATCATGTAGTTCACTTAGTGGACAGAACCTAAAATCATGAGAAATCTCCTACTCTTGCAAATAAATATGTAGAAACCACATTAGTAAGAAGATACTACGTAGAATGTTTAAAAAACAAACAGCAAATAATTTGACCTCATGATTAACTGGTCATGTAATATAAGGTATGTATGAATCTCTATTAGCCTCAGTAACTTAGATGTATAAATGAACACTATCATAAAGCTATTGAAAGGATTAAGTGGAATTACATTCTCAAAATGATTTACATTAGGTCTGAAACAGGTCCTCTGTGAGTAAAATTTCCTTTTCTCCTCCTGAGTACAAATCTGTTCTCTGATAGCTCTGAACAGAACATTCATGCTAACTTAGAAATAAGATTAGGAATATTCTATTTTCACATGGCATATTTACATTAGATTTCCTTTAATCTATATTTTCCATAATATGCTATATCTTGCTTATTTCCATGTGGTTTCCATTTTTTTTTTTTTCTAAAGAGCAAAACTTATTTGGGAGTACCCAAAGACGAGGTTGTGTACAAAGCCATTTTAAGTCTGGAAAATTGTGAACTAATCCAGAAGATAATTGTCATCAAAACAACTACATATATAAATTGAAGCAACCATAGAGAAATGAAAAAAAAATTTGACTAATTTTGTGAAGCATTTTCAGTAATCATTAATCATGGAGAAGACAGAATGAAGCCAACTATATATCTGCCTCTTTGGGAATCTTTTGTCTTCCTTTCATTTTGTCATCAGACTTTGCTGCTTAGGGGAAAGGATGTACTATAGAAAGGCTATAGCTACAGGCAGAGGGTGCCAAAAAATGTATACACATTTTAAGAGATGTCATCTATGTATTACTTTTCTTTCTCTCTCTTATTTTTTTTTTTACATAAACAATTTTTATTATCTTACTGTTTAGAAACTCTTAAGATATTATGGTCCCATCCATTAATACTTTTCTATAAAACTATGAAAATTACAAGGCATGCCTGTGGGTTTATCTATATTTCATATTAAAAGCAATTACTACCCTAACCCTCACATACAGTTCTGAGGGGGTTTTTTTATTTTTTTCCTTTTATTAAGTCATATATGCACAGATCATGAATACATTTATGCCTTTGTGGGACTCAATGTGTTGATTTTTTGTACAAATTGAGTGCTTACATACAACTAATCAACATAGCTTTCACCTCATTTACTTATTCACTGTGTTAAGACATTTGTGTTCTATACTTGATAGACTTAATCCATACTCTTGCAATATGCTCCATAGGTATGATCCCACCATTTACCCTCCCTCTGTAAAACAACCCTCCTCCCCTCCCATCCCCTTCCCTTTCCTCTTTCATCCTGGGCTATAGTTGTGATTCATCTTTCATACGTAAGTGTGAGTGATTATAAATTGGTTTCATAGTAGTACTGAGTACACGGGATTTTTTTTCCATTCCTGAGATACTGTACTAAGAAGAATATTTTCCAGCTCCCTCCATGTAAACATAAAAGAGGTAAAGTCTCCATATTTTTTAAGGCTGCATAGTATTCCATGATATATATGTATACCACAATTTATTAATCCATTCATGGGTCACTGGGCACTTAGGCTTCTTCTATGACTTGGCAATTATGAATTTAGCTGAAATGAACAATCTGGTGCAAATATCTTTGTTGCACTGTGATTTGTGGTCTTTTGGATATATACCTAGTAGAAGAATTGCAGGATCAAATGGCAGGTCAACTTCTAAATCCCTGAGTGTTTTCCAAACTTCTTTCCAAAAGGAACGTACTAGCTTGCATTCCCACCAGCAGTGCAAAAGTGTTCCCTTTCCTCCACATCCATGGCAGCATCTGTAGTTTTGGGATTTTGTGATGTGGGCTACTATTATTGGAGTTAGATGATATCTCAGAGTGGTTTTGGTTTGGATTTCTCTTATGATTAAAGATGATGAGCATTTTTTTCATGGGTGTGTAGACCATGTGCCTGTCTTTTTTGGAGAAGCTTCTGTTCATTTCTCTTGCCCACAACGAAATGGTATTACTTGTTCTTTTCTTATTAATAAGTTTGAGTTCTCTGGATTTTGGTTATTAGACCTTTGTCAGAAACATAACTTACAAAAATCCTCTCCCATTCCTAGGGCTGTTACTTTACTGTGTTCTTGGCTGTGCAGAAGATTTTTAGTTTGATCAGATCCCAGTAATGTATTTTGGTGTTCCTTCAATTGCCCAGGGCATCCTCTTCATAAAGTATTATCCCAGGCCACTATTTTCAAGTGTTTCCCCTGCACTCACTCCAAGAATTTTTATAGTTTCATGTCTTAAGTTTAAGTCTTTTATCCAGTGAGAGTCATTTTTTGTTAGGGAACAAAGGTGTGGGTCCAGTTTCAGTTGTCTACAAGTCGCCAGCCAATTCTCCCAGCACCATTTGTTTAATAGGGAATCTTTCTCCCAATTTATATTATTGATGGACTTACCAAAGATCAAATGACGATAAGTATCTGGGTTCATCTCTTGGTTTTCAGTTCTGTTCCATACATCTACCTCTCTATTTTGTACCAGTACCATGCTGTTTGATCACTATAGATTTATAGTATAGTCTGAGGTCCGGTAGCATGATTCCTCCTGATTTGTTTTTATTTCTGAGTAATGTCTTGGCTATTCAGAGTTTTTTCTGTTTCCATATAAAACAAACCACTAGTTTTTCCAGATCTTTAAAGAAAAGTATGATAGAGGTGCTTTAATAGGGATTGAATTAAATCTGTAGATTGCTTTGGATACTATGGACATTTTAACAATGTTGATTCTTCCCAGTCTTGAGTATGGTATGTTTTTCCATTTGTTAACATTTTAAGCTATTTCTTTTCTCAAAGTTTCATATTTCTCTTTATAGAGATCTTTCACATCCTTTGCTAGGTATACTCCCAGATATATCATGTTTTTTGGCACTATTGTAAAGGAAATCAAGTACTTGATTGTTTTTTCAGCTTGACTATTGTTGGTATATATAATGGCTACAGACTTTTGAGTATTGATTTTATATCCTGAGATGCTGCTATATTCTTTGATCACTTCTAGGAGTTTTGTAGTTGATTCCCTGGTGTTTTCCAGATATGCAGTCATATCATCTGTGAAGTATGATAGTTTGATCTCTTCTGACCCCATTTGGATAACCTTGATTGCCTTCTCTTGCCTAATTGCAATGGCTAAGACTTCAGTTACAATGTTAAAAAGCAGTGGAGACAATGGACAACCTTGCCTGGTTCCTGATCTGAGTGGAAATAATTTCAGTTTGACTCCATTCAATATGATATTGGCTGTGGGTTTGCTGTAGATGGATGGCCTCTATCAGTTTAAGAAATATTCCTTCTATACCTATTTTCTTGAGTATTCTGATCATGAAAGGGTGCTGGGTATTATCAGAAGCTTTTTGTGCATCAATTAATAGAATCATATGGTCTTTATTTTTTATTTTGTTTATGTAATTTATCATATTTATAGATTTACTTATATTGAACCATCTTTGGGACCCTGGATAAAACCCACTTGGTTATGATGTATAATTTGTTTGATGTGTTGCTGGATTCTGTTTTCTAGGATCTTATTGAATATTTCTGTATCAATATTCATTACAATTTTTGGTCTATAATTTTCTTTACTTGTTGGGTTTTTTCCTGGTTTGGGGATCAGGGTGGTATTTGCTTCATAGAATGTGTTTGGAAGTATTCCTTCTTTTTTGATGTTTTGGAAAAGGTTAAGTAATATAGGTACTAGTTCCTCTTTAAAGGTTTGGTAGAATTCTGGTGTGAAGCCATCTGTTCCTGGACTGCTCTTTTGGGGAGATTTCTTATAGTTGATGCTATTTCAGAACTTGATATAGGCCTGTTCAACATTTCCACTTCTTTCTGGCTAAGTCTAGGAAGATGGTGTGTTTCCAAGTATTGGTCTATATCCTTCAGATTCTGAGAGTAAATTTTTTTGTAATATTCATTAAGGATTTTTTCAATTTCTGAGGAGTCTGTTGTTATTTGGCCCTTATCATTTCTGATTGATGAAATTAGGGATTTTATTCTTTTATTTCTGGTTAGGTTAGCCAAAAGTTTATCTATTTTACTCACTTTTTCAGAAAACCAACTTTTTGATTGATTGATCTGTTGTATAAATCTTTTTTTTTCAATTTCATTTAATTCTGCTCTAATTTTGGTTATTTCTTTTCTTCTATTGGGTTTGGGGTTGCAATATTCTTCCTTTTCCAGTTGTTGAGATATCCCATTAAGTTGTTAACTTTCTCTCTTTGCATTCTTTTGAGGAAGACTTGTAATGCTATAAATTTCCCTTTGTGGAGGAAAACCAACTCCAGGAGCCTTTGCAGTATCCCACAGGTTCTGGTAATTCATGTCTTCATTATACTTTTGTTATAAGAATTTGGTAATTTCTTTCTTAATCTCATCTATGACCCAACTGTCATTAACCATGAGGTTAGTTTCCATGTTTTTGTATGAGTATGCAGATTCCTGTTGTTACTTAGTTCAACTTTTATTCCATGATGGTCCAAGAAGTTGTGAGGAATAATTTCTATTCTTTAAATTTGCTGAGGTTAGACTTGTGACATAATATGTGATCAATTTTGGAGGATGTTCCATGGGCTGATGAGAAGAATGTATATTCAGTTTTGTTAGGATGGAATGTTCTGTAGATGTCTATTAAATCTAATTGTTGAATGGTTAAATTTAAGTCTAGGATTTTTTTGCTTAGTTTCTTATTGGAGGGTCTGTTCAACACTGCCAATGGGGTGTTAACTGCCAATTATTATGCTGTTGGGGGTTATCAAGTTGCTCATGTCTCTTAGAGTCTCTCTTATAAATTGAGGAGCATTCTGCTTGGCCACATAAATGTTAATAATTGAAATCTCATCCTGTTGAGTGTTTCCCTCAACAAAAATTATATAATCATTCTTTTCTTTCCTTACTTTTGTTGGTTTAAAGCCTATTGTATCTGCAAATAAAATTGCAACACCTGTTTTTTTCTGATTTCCATTTGCCTGAATTATAGATGTCTATCCCTTTACCCTGAATCTAGATTTATCTTTTAAGGTAAGATGAGATTCTTGTATGCAGCAGAAATCTGGCCTGAGTTTTTTATCTAGTCAGCCAACCTGTGCCTCTTTAGAGAGTAGTTTAAGCCATTCATATTAATTGAGAGTATTTTTTGAAAGTCCAGTGGACATTTTTAAACCTTTCACCACTATGGAAGTTGGGATTTGATCAAAAGGTTTTGAGTGAGTTTACTTTGGTGGTAGAGCATTATGCTGTCATTGTGGAGGATGGGTCTGAGAATATCCTGGAGAGCTGGTTTAGTTATGGCAAATTTCTTCAACATGTAAATGTCGTTAAAGTATTTAATTTCTCCATCATAAATGAAACTCAGGTTAGCTGGATACAGGATTCAGGGTTGAAAGTTGTTTTGTTTTAGAAGGTTCACAGTTGATGACCATCCTCTTCTAACTGGAAAAGTTTCAGCAGTGAGATCTACAGTCGTTCTAATATTCTTCCCCTTGTAGGTTATGGTTTTATTACGTCTGACTGCGTGCAGAATTTTCTCCTTCATATTAACTTTGGCGAAGGTAATTATAATGTGTCTGGAGATGCTTTATTTGGATTGAGTCATGCTGGGGTTCTGAAACTTTCTGCTATCTGAATTTCAGTATCTCTTGCTATGTTAGGGAAGTTCTCCTAATTATCTCCTGGAGTAAAGCTTCTGTGCCACTTGGAACTTCTTCTCTTTCAGGGATTCCTGTAAGGGAATATTTGCTTTTTTGGAGTAGTCCCACAGCTCTCTAAGAGAATGATCCATTTTTGCTCTCCACTTCTCTTCCTCTTTGAGCATTTGGGACTGTTTAAGAGCTTTTTCTTCGATGTCAGATATTTTTTCTTCTGCCTGCTACATTCTGTTACTGAGGGATCCTACTGTATTTCTCATATCATGGCAGGCTGCAAATTCTTTGCTCAATGTGTCAAAATACTTGGTTATTTTGTCTTTGAATTCATTGCATTCTTGAGACAGCTTTTTAATTATTCATAGAATTTCTAATTCCAACTTTACTTCCATTCTGTTAATCTTATTTGCCATCCAAATTCTGAACTGGATTTCTGACATCTCAGCCATTTGTGTATCAACAGGATCATCTGGTCAACTCCCTTGGGGGAGTTTATCTACTCTGATTATTTATGCTGCCAGAGTTTTGCCGCTGATTCTGCCCCATGATTATTTTTCACCATTTGGCTAGATGGACAGGTAAGGTGAAATTGGATTGGGGGCTCCTGGAGTTGTGGTTAGCCAGCCCTTTGCCTAGGACCTGAGACTGGTGACCATAGCTTTTTGCCCTATGGCTTTGCAAAGGACCCATACAGTATTACAGTCTGAGACTTTGGGGACCTGCTTGGTGTGGTGAGGTTAGGTGGCTCTGTCTTGTATTCATCTGGTCTTTGTCCAATCCTAGTGGATCAGTGACTCTGGGTTGAAGTCTCATCTGTGGAGAAATACAAGCAACTAAGACACCCCACACCCACAGGCAACAACTGGAAGAGGAAAATCAACCCTTCCTGCTATCACACAACCAGGATGCCACCCTAGATGGTCCTCCAGTGATTGGCCCAGGTCAGGAGTTCCAAACCAATTGACCCAGTCAGTACCAACTCTCAAGAGGGAGAGGTTGAAGGATTTCCAGCAACTAGATAGCAGAGGTCTACTGGCTGCTCAGGTGTGGCTCTCTCCAGTGCTCTGTAGAATCAGAAAGGTCAGCCCAGTAGCAGAGTTGGACCAAGGGGGCTGGTGGCTCTTTCCCTACCTTGCATCTCTTTTGGCCCAGTCACTAGTAATGCCAACAGGGCTGTGGTCCTATTCTCTCCTATAAGCAGATGTGCCAGGGCTTTGCACCTGACAGTGTCAAAGGAAACTCAATGCCCCCTCAGCCCAGCTGCCACCAGTTGGCTAGGGGAGCGGAAGCCTGCCTGCCTTGGGTACTCAGTGGCATCTGGGGAGTGTTCCACCTGAGGTCAGTCTGAACCTGAGGATAATAAGTCAGCAAATGATTTTCTCTCTCAGCCACTGTGTCTTTACCCCAACCACTCTGCCCTATAGGGCGAGGTCTGTCTTCCTCTGGCAGTCTGGCAGTCTGCTCTACTTACCATTGCTGAATCTTCATGGGAGGTGTCCCTGCACAACTCCTAGGTCGCTCCCACAGCTGGGGAGGTAGCTGGAGCAGTGGCTCTGGGAATGCAGAGCACACGGGCAACATCTCTGGCAGGGCAGAGCATGTGGCTCTGGCAGGGTGGGGTGCAGTGGGGTGGGGCATGGGGCACAGGAGTCTCCAGCAAGGAGCAGCATACAGCAGGCAAGCCTCCTCACGCAGCTGGTTTGCACTTTTGCAGAGCCAAGCCAAGCAACCATCCTCCCTTTTTCTGTCTGCACTACTACTGGGCCCAGTTACAGTGCAGCTTTTCTACCATGGCCCTTGCAGTGCCCGGTCATGGCAATGAACTGCACACATTCTGGTCTCTGCAGGGGTTAGGCTTCTGGACCATCAGGTGAGGGGGGGAAGGGTGGACTGGAAGTTCAAAATGGCAGGGAAAATGTTACTTCAACTTTCATGCCTAGCAAGAAAGTGCTCAGGGTCACATCAGGGTACCTCTGGAGAAGTAGTCCCTGCTTCCAGGAACTCTCTCCTGTGCTGTGAGACAAGAGGTCCTCAGTTCACCACTTGCCTGTAGAAAACCGACAGCAAGCAAAAAAATAAAATAAAATAAGAAAAAAACTCTCTTGGGGGAGGGGATGGACACTGTTTTTCTTTGGGATGAGTTTTGTACCTCAAATTTGCTTTCTTGGAGTCACAGTTTGCCTCAGACAAGATGTGCTGTTATCACTCTTCTCTCTCAGCTCAGCTCCCAGTCTTCAGCTTTATTGTGTACATTCTGGACATTATCCTTCCCTCTGGATGGGAGCTTCTGTTGAAAGCTGGCTCTAGTCGGCCATCTTGTCCCTCCCCCTGTGTATTACTTTTATTTTCTTTTTTGAGATGGAGCCTCAAGCTATCCCCCTGGGTAGAGTGCCATGGCATCACAGCTCACAGCAACCTCCAACTCCTGGGCTCAAGTGAGTCTCCTGCCTCCGCCTCCCAAGTAGCTGGGACCACAGGTGCCTGCCACAACGCCCAGCCATTTTTTGGTTGCAGCCATCATTGTTGTTTGGTGGCCCAGGCTAGGGATTTGAACCCGTCACCTTAGGTGTACGTGGCTGGCACCTTAGCCGATT
>CAUYQV010012342.1:0-20288 GCA_963574575.1 Galagoides demidoff
GCCTGGTGTGCCGGGGGCCTTTCCCGGGGTCCAACTGCGAAAAAACCTTTTAATTCTTTTTTACCACTTTCCATGGGGTTTTCCACCCCCCCCCCCCCCCCCCCCCCCCGCTTCTTCTTCTTCTTTTCAGACAGAGTCTTATTCTGTCACCCAAGCTAGGGTCCAGTGGCATGGATGTAGCTCATAGCAACCTCAAACTCCTGAGTTCAAGCTATCCTCCTGCCTCAGCCTCTTCAGTAGCTGGGACTACAGGCACCTGCCACAACACCCAGCTAATTTTTCTATTTTTATTTTGAGCCTGGTCTCAAACTCCTGAGCTCAAGGAATCCTCCAGCCTCAAACTCCAAGAGTGCTAGGATTATAGACATGAGCCACTGCACCCGGCCTCCCATCTCTCTTCTTACCTCTATTTCTAGCCTTACTTTGACTCCTGTGTGTTAGGCTTTCTATACTTTGTTCACGGATCACACTGTTTATTGAGTCCTACTCCATGCCTTGAAATAAAAGCAAGAAAAGAGAAAGGAAGCTAACTCTGAACTTATCTTGCCACAAGAATCGGATGCCAGTTGACATAAGTCCAACATGCTTTTTTAATTCACTGTAATAAATATCTTCAATTAGAGAAGCCATGCAGTCTTTGTTTGGAATTTTCCTAGCTCAAGTCTATATTTGAAAGTGGAGCCCAGTGATTATATAAGTGTCGACCTCCAGCCATGCCTCACATGGAGAATCGAGGCTACAAGCCTAGCAGGCCAATCTTAGATGCACAGGCAGTCCTAACCCAGTGGGAGGGTGTAGTGAGAAAGACCATCTGGGGACCCTGTAGAGTGTGGAGGGGCACTTAACTCAGGCTAGGTGGGTGGGAGAGGCACGCTCAGGACAGCTTCCTTGAGGAAGTAACTTCTGAGTGTTTGCTGGTGATTATGTAAGAACTGCCCAGTTTTGCCACTTCTGCTCTTTTCCTTCCTGCGCCTCTCTGCAGGATCACATCATACCTCAAAATATTTTATTTGCTCATCAACTTTGATTAATTTCTCTACCTGTTATTTAGTTTAGTTGGTCCAACTCCAATCTTTGTTGTGTTCCCTTTTGTCCACACACACCCGGATGTTACTGACAATCTGCCTTGTCTCACTTACTGACTCTCTGGAACTTTCTATTCTAGCTCCATGCCAGCCACTGCCACTTGCTCAAATCTCGCTCATTTTTGAGAATCTAGCTTAAGTACCACTTCCTCTAAGAAGTATGCCTGATGCCCTTTCCCGGTCATAAATCCCTTCTTCCTTTATAATCACATAACAGTTTGTCTTTGTTTTTTTCTTTATTGCTGCCCTTAGTCTCTACCTTCTATTAAATCTTTGGGTACAAACAGGGCCAGTATTCAGCTGGTACACACCAAGAAGACTGTTCCGTTATAAAAATATTGGTATGTCTCTATGTTGGTGGGTAAATAATTATAGCCCCAAGGCTTCTTGAATGCCCTGCCTCTTACCAGTCCATCTAGTGGGTAATAGTTTGAATATCATCTCTGGGCATATGTCATAGTTTTTTTTTTTTTGCTATGGCTTAAGACTCTATCCAGCTCAAAAAAATTATTGTAGGGATTAATTGAGATAATGTAGTCAAGAGTGCTTAGCATAGTGCTTGGTATTAAATTAAATGTTTAGCTGGCACTAGAGGTCCTTCTTGCTTGAAAGCAAAGACAGCATTTTAATTCCTCTCTGTATTCCTAGAGATCCAAGCACAGGCTTGCACATAGGAAATGATTAATCAATACTAGTTAAATGGATTAGCTTCACTCATCGCAAAAATTGTGTAAGTTAAAATTTCTGTGGTACTATTATGTTCTGATCAGGAAGACTTCAAGTGGACAGATTTTCAAACTCTGAGTAACTGTTTTTCAAGTTGGCAAATACAATCTGTAGTAATTTGTAATTTAACCAATATAAAGAAAAAAACCCTACCCCTTTAAAAAAAACCTCACTTTTAACTCAGGTCACTTGTATCACAAAAGATTTTCATGATTCATTTAGTTAATATATTAATATAGTAATACTAGAGTAAATGTGTAGATTTTACATTATTATACCAGTTTCTCACAATATAACTATTAAAGTGAGGTTTGGGGTGAGGAAGAGAAAGGAAGAGAGACAGAGAACGTTGTGAGCGAATTTGTGGTAAAAATTTACAGACAAAACGATTTTTAAGGCCCTTATTCTACCTTGTTTCCACAAGCACAGTATTTGGTCAATTCAAATTCCTGCCCAAATAATTTACAGAATTCTTAGAACTTGACCTGAATAAATGTTTCTTCTTCTTTACTCTGTGAAAGAGTATAGTTTTTAAAGCAAACTAAAAGACAGCCAGGGAGAACCTTAGGTCAGAAATGGAAGTCCATTATTTCTCCCAAAGCACTAGCTCTAATCTTTATTAGGTTTGCCAGACTGCTTTTGGACACTGCTTATTAGTGCTGCGTGAGGCCAAAGGGGGTGGCAAACCTGATTTAGGCTCTGGAAGAAACCTGTTCATTGTACAGAAAGAAACTTCTTTTCACTAAGTAGCATAATTTCTTCAGCAATGGTTCTTTTAAGAACAAATCAACAAAACTGTTACGCCCATTTAAATTAGATATTGTAGAATTGGATTTATATTATGCATCAAAAATAATATACATATATAAAAAACACTTTATTTTTTAATTAATACCACTTGCTATTTTAAAAGGAAGAATTGATCATGTCAGTAGTATTAGAAATAAAATGTAGGCTCGGTGCCTGTAGCTCTGTGGCTAGGGCGCCAGCCACATACACTGGAGCTGGCAGGTTCAAATCCAGCCTGGGCCTGCCAAACAACAATGACAACTACAATCAAAAAATAGCCAGGGAGCTGTGGGAAGTGCCTTAGTCCCAGCTACTTGGGAGGCTGAGGCAAGAGAATCAGAGAATCACTAGAGCCCAAGAGTTTGAGGTTGCTGTGAGCTGTGATGTGCCAGCACTCTACCAAGGGTGACAAAATGAGACTCTGTCTCAAAAAAAAAAAAAAAGAAAAAGAAAAGAAAAGAAAGGAAAAGAAATAAAATGTACTAGGCCTGCCATAGTTTTTGATAGTTGTATTAAATGTACTTTTTTTTTTAGACAGAGTCTCACTCTGTCATCCTGGATAGAGTGCTGTGGTGTCATTGAAGCTCACAGCAACCTCAGACTCCTGGGTTCAAGCTATCCTCTTGCCTCAGCCACCTAAGTAGATAGGATGACAGGTGCCTGCCACAATGCCCAGCTAGTTTTTCTATTTTTTTTTTTTTTTGAGACGGAGCCTCAAGCTATCCCCCTGGGTAGAGTGCCATGGCATCATAGCTCATAGCAACCTCCAACTCCTGGGCTCAAGCGAGTCTCCTGTCTCAGCCTCCCAAGTAGCTGGGACTACAGGCTCCCGCCACAATGCCCGGCCATTTTTTGGTTGCAGTCATCATTGTTGTTTGGCTGGCCTGGGCTGGGGATTCGAACCCGCCACCTTAGGTGTATGTGGCTGGTGCCTTAGCCGCTTGAGCCACAGGCGCGGAGCCTAGTTTTTCTATTTTTAGTAGAGACGAGGGTCTTGCTCTTGTTCAGGCTGGTCTTAAACTCCTGAGCCCAAGCAAGCCTCCCACCTCAGCCTCCCAGAGTGCTGGGGTTACACGTGTGTGCCGCAGTGCCGTGCCTGGCCCTAAATGTACACAGTTCTAAAGATAAACACCTTAAATTCAAAATCTCATGTCAAAATTCCTAAAATAATATTGCTTATCAAGTGACTTTTAGTTTTTGAACTCAATACCTTTCCTTTTCATATGAAAAGAATGACGTATTGTTTGTGGTTTCTGCCTTACTCTTTTCCTCAGAAACTGTTGGGGCAGGGCACAACAAAAACAAATGTTCTTGTCTATAGTTATGTAGCAACTCAATGTATAGAACCATAATAGGGAAAATCTTCCTTGTTTATATAAGGAATCACCTTTTTAAATTTAAATTTTTAATTATGGGTACATAAATGTAGCTGTATATATTTGTAGGGTGCATATGCCATTTTGATGCAGAAATACAGTGTGAATTAATCAAATCAGGGTCATGGGGGATGCATCACCTCAGGCATTTGTCATTTCTTTGTGTTAGTAACAGGAATCACCTGCTGATTCTACTTGTAGAGATGAAATCTTTTTAGTTTCCTTGGACTTATGTCACAAACCAGTTTTCTGTTTTGCAGAACTTATTCCAAACTTGGCTGGCTGAAATATGTTAATAATTTGTAGAACTCGGTCTCTCTAGAGAAAGGAGATTTTATGGGGTTAGAGTATTTTGGGGGTGTGTGTGTTAAAGATTTGTTAACACCTAATTTGTTAACATTAGATATGAACACCTAATGCCCTAAACTAATTGGAATTTTTTAAAATCTGGACTATTTTAAAGTTTAGATTTGTCTCCATGGGATACACCAACGTTTGAGAAGGATTTGCATTTTCCTGGCCCTTGTGAGGAAGGTAGGTTGGGAAAGGATTATTTGATATTCCTATCTGGTGTTTATTGATTTAGGACACTATGTCAAATTGAAGGTGATTTGGACAAATTGATTGAAACATGCTCTTTGTTGTAAAAGCAAATGTAGCTTGGCTACAGGCCTTATCTGTCTAAAATTGGAAGGCAGTGGGGAACAAAGGAAACTTCAGTTACAAATTTTAACAGAACCCCACTGTTTTTTGTAGATCGAAGAATAAGAGATGATTCTCTTTTCCTAGTCTGTCTTTTGCAATTAATTTTTCTTCTCTCTAGGTTTTGTTTTCATCCTGCGTCTGTTTCTTGCATATTTTCTCCTCTAGTTGTGTATAGGCACAACTTTGTAGTCTATATTTTTGGGAGCTGTTCCCCCATCCTTTTGTTTGGTGGATTTTTAATTAAAAATTATTTCTGATTTTTTAAAGCTTAATATACAGGTATGGTTTAGTTATATGGATGGGTTTAACCATACCTTTCTAAAGTACTGGATTAAAAATAGTTGGTTTATTTTAATCATATATTTGCAGAGTGTAGTGTCTATCTGAAGAACATTTAACTTCAAAAGGAAAGATGCTGTCTCCAAATAATAAAAAGTTAGAAAAACTGGATCCATTCTATCGACCTTCAGTGTCCAAGCAGAAGACCAGTGCAGAAATCATAAGTGAAGCCCGAAATGCATTAAGAACAGTTCGAACTGAAAGACCTTTTACACCAAAGGAAGACCAAAGAAAATTATTTGGACCTGCATCTTCAAGAACACCAGAAAATAGGCCTCCTTCCTGCTTCAGGTACAGGACATTTCACTTTCATGGACACTCAGCTATTGGAGCATCAGGTTACATTGTCCCTCAGTTCCACGAGGCGTCCCAAAGGGCGCCATAAGTAAGAAAATTAACAAATCAATATTATATTTTATATTTTTAATATTTATAGATCAACATGTAGAGAAATATTTTGTAAATAAAGGTACGGTTATCTACTATTGCCCATTTTCTGTATGTGTGTACGTATGGTGACACTTGGGGCACCCTATAGTTACAGATAGTTGAGTCTTTTTAATAAACTATATCTTTAGAGCAATTTTAGGTTCACAGTAAAATTGAGTAGAAAGTACAGGAATTTCACATATATCCCCTGCTCCCACACATGCATGGCCTCCTCCATTATCAAATCCCCAGCATTTGTTACAATTGATGAACCTACATTGACACATCACTAGCACCCAAAGACTATAGTTTATGTTAGGGTTCACTCTTGGTGTTGTACATTCTATGTATTTGGACAAATTTATAATGACATGTGTCCACTATTATAGTACCATACGGAGTAGTTTCACTGCCCTAAAAGTCCTTTGCTCTGTTTGTATATCCCTTCTTTCCCCCAATCCCTGGCAATCACTGATATTTTTACTGTCTTCATAGTTTTGCCTTTTTAAAAATGACATATACTACAGTTGGAATCTTAGAATCATATAGTATGTAGCCTTTTCCAACTGGAGTCTTCCACTTAGTAATATGCATTTAAATTTCCTCTGTGGTTTTTCATGGTTCAAATAACTCATTGCTTTTTAGCAATGAATAATATTTCCTTATCTGGATATACCCTGATTTATTTATCCATTCATCTACTGAATAACATCTCAATTGCTTCCAAGATTTGGAAGTTACATACGAAGAACTTTGAAACAAGGTATAGTTCCTCAAAAGCTTATAGTTTAGAAAAATGTGCACGTTTTTATGTGGATATAAGTTTTAATTTCCTTTGAGTAAATACCAAGATGAATGATTTTTGGATCCTATGGTAAGAGTATGTTAGTTTTGTAAGAAACTGCCGAATTATCATCCAAAGTAGCTATACCATGCTTGCGTTCCCATCAGCAATGAATGAGAATTCCTATTCCCCTGAATTCTTGCCAGCATTTGATACTGTCAGGACTAGATTTTGGACATTCTAACAAGTGTGTGGTGGAACCTCACTGTTTTACTTGGGATTTCCCTGATGCCATATGATGTGAAGCATCTTTTCAGTGTGTTTATTTGCTATTTGTATGTCGTCTTTGGTCAGGCATCTGTTAAGGACATGGCCCGTTTTTTAAGTGGGTTGTGTTCTTATTGTTGAATTTTAAGAATTATTTGTGTATTTTGGATAATAATCCTTTATTTTATATGTTTTTTGCAAATATTTTCTCCCAGTCTGTGGCTTTTCTTCTTCTTCTTGATGGAGTCTTACAAAGTAGAAATTTTTCATTTTAATAACGTCAAGCTCATCAATTCTTTTTTCATGAATTTTATATACAGCCTTTGATGCTGTATATAAAAGTCATTGCCATACTCAAGGTCATCTATACTTTCTCCTATGATATATTCTAGGAGTCACATAGTATTGTGTTTTATATTTAGCTCTGTGATCCATTTTGAGTTAATTTTTGTGAAGTATGTAAGGTCCTTATCTAGACAGTGATTATTATTATCTTGCATGTGGATGTCCAGTTGTCCCCACACCATTTGTTGAAAAGGTACCTTTTCTCCATGTCCTGCCTTCACTCCTTTGTCAGAGTCAGTTGACTCCGTTTTTGCGGGTCTGCTTCTGGGCCCTCTCTTCTATTCCATTGATCTGTTGATAGATCCGTACTCTGTCGATTACTGTGGCTTTATAGTATGTCTTGAAATCAGGGAATGTCAGTCATTCAAATTTGTTCTTCTCCTTCAGTATTATGGTGGCTATTCTATGTCTTTTGCTACTTTATATAAACTTTAGAATCAGTTTGTTCATATCCATAAAATAACTTCCTGGGGTTTTTATTGGGATTGGATTGAATCTATAGATCAAGTTAGGAAAAACTGACGTACTGACAAGATTGAGTCTTCCCATGCATGAAAGTGAAACATCTCTCTATATATTTAGTTCTTTGATTTCTTACACCATGTTTTTTAGTTTTCTTCATATAGATCTTGCATATTGTCATAGATTTATACCTAAGTATTTCATTTTTGAGGTGCTAATATGAATGGTATTGTGTTTTCATTTCAGTTTCCACTGGTCCATTGCTGGTATGTAGGGAAGTGACAGACTTTTCTTTTGGTATTAACCTTGAACCCTGCAACCCTGCTAAAATCACTTACTAGTTGTAGGAACTTTTTGTCAATTCTTTAGGATTTTCTTCACAGATGATCATATATCATCTATGAACATATACAGTTTTATTTCTTCCTTCCTAATCTGTATGCCTTTGATTTCTTTTTTTTTTTTTTGCATTAGCTCTATGTAGTAGGGTGTTGAAAAGCAATGGTAAGAGGTAAGATCCTTGCCTTGTTCCTGATCTTAGTGAGAACACTCCATTGAGTCTCTCGCCATAAAGTATAGTGTTAGCTGTGGGGTTTTTTTTAGGTTCTTTATCAAGTTGAAGAAATTTCCTTTTATTTCTTATTTACTGAGAATTTTTTTATTATGAATAGATGTTTGATTTTGTCAAATTCTTTTTCTGCATCTATTGATACAATTAAGTGATTTTTCTTTATTAAAATGTTGGTGTGATGGATTAGATTGATTTTCAAGATTTTTTTTTGTTTTTTAAGTTTGATTCTTATTCAAGGTTCCTAAAACTGTTCCAAACTTTGGGTTCAGGAAGTTGAAATGGTTGTAGGACTTGTTATACCACCTTTATAAAATGATATGAACAAACCTTTTTAAAAATCACTGTATAGGGGCAGCACCTGTGGCCAAAGGCGTAGGGTGCTGGCCCCATATACTGGAGGTGGTGGGTTCAAACCTAGCCCTGGCCAGAAACTGCAAAAAATAAAAAAATAATAAAAAAAAAAATCACTGTATAATTTCTTCTTTCATTCTTTAGTATTTTTCATTCTTCTTAAAGTAATCAAATCTTGTTAAAAAAATGTTTTAAATATTATATCATTAAAAATTTTTTTCCTCAAAGCTTATGCATTGGATGCTTTTCCTTGTTTTTCAGCTAGAGTTAACTAACCTATGCTAGAAACAAAATAACTAAGTTTTCACAAACTAATACTCTGCACCATCTCTTGTGTTAGCCTCCATGCATCCAGTTTTGAGTCATCTGATTCCAGGCCTATCTCTGGCACACGTCTCAGTCCACTAGAGCTGGTGAGTACTTTATATTACCACCAGTACTTTATGTTATATGGTGAAATGAAATTGGCCAAAAATACTTGAAGTCAGCATGTGCTAAGATAGCATATATTACATAGACCTAAATGTATTAATAATTTGATATGGAAGCAGATTCTTTTATGTTTTTCAAATATAACAGTTAATATCTAATGAAACACTTCTATAATTTACCTATAGATTGATAATGAAGAATTTTAAAAACATATAGTAACTTGGTAAACAATGTTTCACGGTATTTTTTTCTTTAAGGGATATAATTTTCTAACAGTTGTATGTACAAAAATTATATCTACAATTGCTATTACATGGGAGCATTCCTTCCCATGGCTTCTTGAGAAAAGATGCATGGGAAGTTGATATATAATATAGACTTATGTGTATAGTCAGAGGTTGATTATAAAACCACCAACAGGACCCGCAGTCTCCTTCCCCTCCTTCCTCATTGTCCCTCCCCAGTGGCTTTCACCTTAAATCCTTTCAACACATTCTTTTGGGATTTCCTTCCAGATTCCTAAGTCCCACATTGTCTTGCTGCTCTCTGACTTGTGAGCTTGAGAAATTATCTACTGACTTCCTGCTAAGGAAGATGAAGGTTTAGCTATTTACCTCCCTTCAGGACACATTCACCCTTCCTGTCCCTACCGCTACTGCAATAGAGGTATCCCATAGCCGTGGTTGGATCTGCTTGCTCTATGATTAACTCTGTTCATAGCTGAGCCTTGAATTAATGATGGCTAGTGACGATTACTTCTCCCTTCCTGCAGCACTGTCTGTTTTCCCTGGTGTTAATATTATAATTGCTTTGCTTTTTCAGTTTCGTGTTATTGCTGTCTCAACCCCAAACTCCTCTCCTGTGGTCTAAATCTCCTTTTATAGTCAGGCACGTGCAGTATTCTATTGACTCACTTCCTTTGAGAACTTTCTGACATGTCTTGTCAGACCACTTGCCCTGGGTACCTAGGGTAGAGCTCTCCGGGCACCCCCACCATCATCCTGGGGAGACAGCTCCTTCGGTTCTTGTGCTGGCTTTTTCCTGTTTCCTGTATCCCAAGTCCTTGCTCTTTATTTACTCTGATTTGGTAGAACATTCCCTCCCATGGCTTCTTGAGAAAAGATGCATGGGAAGTAAATTATCTGAGACTTTGATTCCTGGTTCTCCCCTCTGGAAGTTTGTAGGATTTTTCTCTTTGTTTCCAGTGTTTTGAAATTCATAACAATGAGCCTTTGCGTGAGTCCAGTCTCACTTGTCACACTGGGCACTTGAAGGACCCTTTCCATGTGGAATCGTATGTTCTTCAGCTCTGGGAAATGTCCTTACATTATTTTGACAGTGTCTTCCCTACTTTTTTGTTCCATTTTCTCTTTCTAAAATCTATTATTTAGGTGTAAGATCTCCTGGACTGGAACTTCAGTTTTCTTATTTTCTGTTTTCTGTTTCACATCTTATTTTAGAGGAGACTTTATTCTAATCCCTTTATTGAGTTCTTTTTATTTCTGCCATTGTATTTGTAATTTTCAAAAACTTTTTTCTTTGTAAATAATCTCTTCTTATGTAGTATTATGTTCTTTTATGGTTATAGCATCTTATTTGAACATGTTAGTGATAATTTATTTTATTTAACTAAGTTTTCTTCTCCCTTTTTAATCAATCTCTGTTGAATTTTTATGTATGTTTTTGTCTTTATTTTTTATACCAGAGGCTCATGCTGCTTGTTTGGCTGCTGTGGGAACATATGGATGGGGTGGGGGGGGGTCAACCTACAGCAGATATTTACCCAGGCTGGGCTGTGTTGTTGGTGACACCCCAGCAGCAGTATCTTTAGGGCTTTCTTTATGGGCTAGTCACATTCCCTGTAAACAAGTATCTTCCAAGCTCATTTCTGGAGGTTAAAAGCCAGTTGCTAGCTTCTAGGAGCCAGGTGCAAGAAGAAGGTGGGAATGGCTAGCATTTAGGAAAACATATTCAGTTAATATGCATATTTATGATAAATACTTTGCCACTCAACAATAAGGCTGCTTATTATAATTGGTACCCTTACTTATTGACCCTAGAGACTCTCTGTTTCACCCGCGTAAAGAATAAACCCTCTATCTTCTCCTGGACTCAGTAGCCTGACTGCATGGAACTGGGAGGGAAGGAGTTACACAGAATTTCAGCCAAACCTCCTTATTTTAGCCACCCCTCCCTTTATACTTCTGCTACCAGAAGAACTTGGTGATACTGGCTCCTTAGATTTGCATGGGATTGGGTTATTAGTCAAACTGCTTCTCAGTTTCTGTTACTCTGTGTGTGTATGTGTGCATGTGTTTGCTTTTGATGAACTATGTGAAAATAAGTTGACATTATGATACTTCATCCACAAAATTATTTAAGTATACATTTCTTATGAACAAGGACAGACTCCTACATAACCACAATACTGTTATCACAGTTCAAACAATTAGCATTACTCAGTAATACCATTTAATGTACAGTCCATGCTTAAATGACCCTAATTGACTCAAGATGTAGTTTTCAGTTTTTAAATACTTATTAGACCGCCTCTATGAGCAAGGTAACACTTGTTCTTATATTGCAGATGATAAAAATAAGACCCTAAAATACTAAAATGAATGAATATGCAGTAAATAATTTGCCAGCAATCATTGACACATGGCTTCTTACATCTGTGACTGTGGAAACCACTTGGGTATTTACCCAGCTATGGCATGAATGCTCAGTTTGGCAGCCCAGTGGGTCAACCTTATGGTAGAGTGGCTCTTCACTTTATGATACTGTGATTTGACTCCTATAAATTACTTTCAATATTACTATAGTTTGCAGGGTGGGGAAGGACTTACTTGATTTGGGCTTCCTCTTCCCTACAAATCTCTATTTCTAGAGTTAACCTGGTGCTTGTCAAACTTGTTCAGGATTAGGTGTTGGGCTAAGGTAATATTGGCATTTACCTCTGTTTAGCAGCATGGAACTTAAGTTTCTTTCCTACAGAATAGTAGGTACTATGTTCAAAGTAAAAGTAGTCTAAGAAATCCCCATGTTAAACGAAATTATCACTTTAGTTTGAATTGTTTTTTTTTCTTTTTTTGTTATAGTGGCTTATATAAGGGTCTTAAATACATTTCATTTTAAACAATAATTAAACTTAGGGGTTCCCAGCCAAAAAATTTTGAAAATGACTTTATGATAACTGCCCTCCAACTTCTTTCCTTTAAAGAGGCTTTTGACTCTGACAAAGCTGGATGATAAGGGAACCCTGTCGAGAGGAGCTGGGAGAAGGAGACCCCTGGGGAGAGCGGAGACAGAGTAGAGGGGAGTGGCTCAGGGTTCAGGGACACAGTTTCTGGAAGAGGTTTTAAAGACCTAACCAATTGAATCTCAGCTCTTTTTGAATCTGGGACACTGTCTCAGACTAGTTTGCCTTTTAATAATTCCTCAACCAGCTGTCAGTCAGGAAGGGGGACCCGGTGATCAGCCCATTTCAGCTCCTGGGCTGAACAGATCAGCTGAAGTCTCTTTTGTTTGTGTGGCTGGTTTGGTTTAGATTGCTTTTTTTTGGAGACAGAGTCTCTCTCTGTCACCCAGGCTGGAGTACAGTATGTCATCATAGCTCAAATTCCTGAGCTGAAGTGATCCTTTGCCTCAGTATTCTAATCAGCTAAGACTAGGGGTATGCACCCCTCCTCCCCAGCTAATGTTTTTATTTTTTGTAGAGATGAGGTCTTGCTCTTGTTTAGGCTGTTCTTGAACTCCCAACCTCCAGTGATTCTATTGTTTCAGCCTCCCAGAGTGCTGGGATTATAGCCACCAGCCACTGTGCCTGACATTCACTCTTTGCTTTTGTACAGTTACCTTCTCTCTCTCTCTCCTCTTCCTCTCTGGCCTGTACTCTCCAACACCTTTCAGCTGCCTGCACTCAGAGAAGCCCTGGTTCTTGATTGCTCAGGTCTTGACCACTGTCCCAACTGGCTCAGGGGACTTCTCTTAGTACCTACAGTCCCCAGGCAGAGGGAAAAGCACTGTGGTTTGCACATAAGTGATAATGTTCCATTAACATTTGTATCTACCTGCTCTACAGATGTGCCAGGTACATCTTTTTCCCCCTACCTTCCCATAAGAGCTCAGAGGCCTGGGGCCGTTGGGTGGCAGTCATTACTGTTTTCTTTCTGCCATGCTAGTTAGTGGTGTTCAGATGTATTTACACAGAAAAAAATTCCTTTTACTTTGATTGTATAAAGTTGGAAAAGAAGTATGACTGTGTGAATGAACAGGAAATTTTGTCTTTCATCATTATCATCATCAAAGCAGAATTCTCCTTCTGTTTTCTAAACGTACAAATCCTAGTCATGTAAGCCCCATATATATATATATATATTTTTTAAAGCCTGAATAAAGAAGAATATTCAACTTTTTAGTAACATACAGCAGAGTAATAGGTCTCAAGACTGTAGCTTGTTATATCTACACAAATGAAACACACTTAGTGACCAGCATTCAAAAAGTAAAAAATAGATGATTAACCCCATCATCAAGTAGATCATTTCTACTTGATAGCCCCTCTGAGCCACTGTCTCTCCAGGGAAACTACTGTCTTCTTCTAACAGCATGGATTAGTTTGAGCTGGGTTTTTTTTTAAGAGACAGAGTCTTACTTTGTCGTTCTTGGTAGAGTGCTGTGGCATCACAGCTTATAGCAACCTCCACCTCTTGGGCTTAGGTGATTCTCTTGGCTTAGCCTCCCAAGTAGCTTGGACTACAGGCGCCTGCCACAACGCCTGGCTATTTTTAATTTTTGTTGTTGCAGTTTGGCTGGGGCCAGCTTTGAACTAGGCACCCTTGGTATATGGGGCCAGCGCCCTACTCACTGAGCCACAGGCTCTGCCCCAGTGAAGGAGGACACAAGCAGAGAGCTTAAATGTCCCTTGAATGGGCTTCAGCTGGCCACGGATCACCCCAGCTCTGTGGCCCTCCACCAGCTTCTGGCCCAGTCCCTCTGCATGACCAGGTGGGGTCTTCTCCCACCCTACATGAAGACTGGAAAAGGGAGTCAGGAATATCCACCTCAGAAAGGTGCCCATGATTTAGTTTGTAAAGCAGCAGAACACACGTGTAATCACACACATGCAAGAAAAGCCACCTTGGGAGTGAAAGCAAATACTGAAAATTCTCCCAAGCACCCAGCCTTTGAGAGGTGGCCATCCTGGGTGCACAGGCTGTAACTGTGATTTTCTCCACAGGTGCTCTGGGCTCCTCTCCACAGTCACTCTCAGCATGTGACTCACCAATGGAACTTACCCTTCCTGTCAGAAATGGTGAAAGAAAAACACTGCTTTGACCCAACTCTGCTTTCTTTTTTTGTTTTTTAATTTCAGGTTAATATGAAGGCTCCAACAACCAACTCACAATATTTGAACTTGTTAGGTAGCGTTTCTCTTGTAGTTATGTCCTACCCCCTAAAGATGTGCCATACACCCCCACATTGTGTCCATTCAGTGGGAGCACCTCAAATGCCCCCTCTACCTCCCTCATGCCCCTTCCCCCATCAAAGTTCCCACTCCCACCAACTTGAATTGAAATGAGTTTTTCTCCTATGTGGGTATGAATTAGATCATCTACTGGCTTCATATTAGCATTGAGTACATTGGATTCTTGCTTTTCCATTCTTGTGATACTTTACTGGGAAGACTGTGTTTCAGTTCCATCCAGGTTAAATACAAAAGATGTAAAGTCTCCATGTTTTTAATGGCTGAATAGTATTCCATGATATACATACACCACAGTTTGTTAATCCTTTCTGGAGTTGAGGGCCATTAGCTTGTTTCCATATTTTGGTGATTTGCAAATTGAGCAGCAATAAACAATCTAGTGCATATGTCCTTATGATAAAATGATTTAAACTGTGCTTTTCTTCACATGGATCGCCCCCTACCACAGGTCTATATGAATTCCTTACTGGCAACATTCTGATTTCTAAAATTAACAGAATTTTCTAAGGAAAAGCTTGTGCTTGTTTTCTTCATAAATGCCACTTTGCTCCACAAAGTGGAGGAACGTTTTGTAGACCTGGCATGCAAGAGATTACTGGCTTGTTCAGTAGTTTTCTCTTGGAGAGTGAAGAATGCTTTCCATCTATCACTTTATGTTCTAAGTCAGGGGTCCTCAAACTTTTTAAACAGGGGGCCAGTTCACTGTCCCTCAGACTGTTGGAGGGCTGGACTGTGGGCCCCTGGACAAGTCAGCTGCCAAGCAGGAGAGGCATTGGTGGCAAAAACACCCGGCGGGCCGGATAAATGTCCTAGGTGGGCCACATGTGGCTCGCAGGCCATAGTTTGAGGACGCCTGTTCTAAGTAGTCCAGTGCAATACATATTTGAATTGAATAAATCATTAAAGGTCAGTAGTAAAATGGAACCAAAGTTTCATCATACAAACAATTGCTGGTTTTGCACTAAAAAAAGAATGCCTTTTATCAAGGAGCAGTTGTGGGGCTTTATCTCGCCCTCCAGAGATAATTCAGTTACTCTCTTTGGGGGAAAATTTAGTTTTCCAAACCGTATTTCTCTTTTTATAAGATCTTTTATTTAGTGCCCAAAATATTAATATTGGTCCATGTGTCTGTAAAAGGAGCCATTTCTTTTAACTGCATTATGATTATTTGGTAGATTTCTTGATCTTTGTTTCTGTTTCAAGGGAACCTGCAACATACAGACATATTGAGTTAAGAAAACCTCATATCTCCCTTCAGAATTGAGATTGTTCTGTGTATTCCACCATTTATAATTATTAAATACATATGAAACCCTTGTTTTCCATATTACACTCTACCTTTTCTGTGACTATTAGCTTCTTGGCCTAAGTCACATTCCTATGAATATTTTGCAACAAACTGAAGAAACTAAAAAGTAAAATGACTATCGCAAAATATAGCAAAACTTACATAGGTAAGTGTTATCTCTTTCAGAATAGACACTTCAGAATCCAGTGTCTTTATTCCAGCAAGGTTGTGTCAGAGGCTAGGGCCTTGACTTTTGAGAAGAGTTAAAAGTAACTTGCAGCCAAATCTGATGAGGGTGAGTGACTTGTATAGGGAAGGGAACTAGCATTTCTTGGACTTCTGTAACAGGAATTGTACTTTTGTCAATGACCCTGTAAGGAGGCGGCTGCTGTCACTGTATTACAGCTGGGCAAGTTCTGAGAAGTAAATGGCCTGCACGGTTCACATATCTAGAAGGTGTTATTCCCAGTCTGTTTGATCCCAAAATGATTTAGTCTTTCTTTTATATTATGGTTAATATTTTATTTACCCCTTTTTAAGTGTGTTTAGGAAATTGTGTCTCCGCTGTTACAACATCTACTTTTTTTTTGGTCTGGTTCATAAAGTGATTCTGAGTGCAAATGAACAAGAATAAATAACAAGTATTTGGGGCCTGGGAGGTAGCTCACACCTGTACCCTAGCACTCTGGGAGGCCACGACAGGAGGATCACTTGAGGTCAGGAGTTTGAGACCAGCCTAAGCAAGAGATAGACCATGTCTCTACTAGAAAAATTAGCCAGACGTGATGGCAGGTGCCTGTAGTCTAGCTACTCTGGATGCTGAGGCAGGAGGATTGCTCTCTTAAACCCAGGAGTTTGAGGTAGTGAGCTATGATGAGGCCACTGCACTCTAGCTGGGGTGACAGAGTGAGACCCTGTCTCTTAGAACAAAAAAAGTTATTTCAGAGAATGTCATCGTTATTGAAATAAGCAACTTCTTGGAAGGAGAACTCTGATACATCTATTCCTGTGTGCAGGAAAAGTGCTTGAGGTTATGTGTCAGTGAGATAGATTACTTCATCCATTTTTCCAAATGATATGACTTGAATTTCACACAGGATTTAAAAAAAAAATCTGTTGATTAACTTATTGGATAGTAAGTCACCCATTTCACAGATTATAGAAATAATTTTAGGAACATTATCTTAATTATTTTTGGTTTGAGAGCTAAAAATGCTGAGCTAACTTTGTTCTTTCATTGAAAATAAATGTCCTGAAGTTAGAGGCAGGAAGCATAGGTCCACAAGGCAACAAAGGCCTTTAGCTTAGTCCCCTATAGGGGATGGGGAATCTGTGGCTTTAAGGAAACATGAGGCTTTCCTGGTCCTTAACTGCAGCCTTTTGACTAAATCCAAATTTTACATAACAAATCCTTTTGGTAAAAGGGGTGAAGATTTTCTTGCCTCCTTTGATGCTTAAAAAAGAATAGTCTAGAAATCGGAAGGCCACAGGTTCCCACCCTTGTGTGGTAGGTATTTTTTTTTTAAAGTTTGTAAGGAATTAGAATTTTGCTAGTAGTGTTCCTTTTCTAAGCATATATTAACATCAACACCCATGGGGTGGGGGTGTATCAGTATAGAATTCTTCAGATGTAAAAAATAAAACATTTTTATATCATTTAAGTCCAAGACAACTTCTTCCTTTTATTTTTTGTGGCATTTTAATCTAAATTAAAAATTCTTTACACATTTCAGAGTCTAAAATATGTAAAGGGAACACTTATATTCCACTTAATTCTTAGCACATATAAGGCCTAGTAAGTGTTTTCTGAGCTGAATTAAGCACAAAATTTTGCAAAGTACATCGAACATATTATATTTAATTGTATAAACTATAGTTTATAAAGCACATGGTTATAGTTCCAGCTACTCAATAGGCTGAGGTGGGAGGATCACTTGACACCAGGGAGTTCTAGGCTGTAGTGAGCTATGATTATAACCACTCTATTCCTACCTGGGTGACAGAGAGAGACCCTCTGTCTAAAAAAAAAAAAAAAAAAAAAAAAAAATATATATATATATATATATATATATATATATACATCTTACCATTTCTTATATGGATAGTATCTGTTTGCCAGAGTGGATAAGTTTTTTTCAAATATGCTAAGCAGTGCAGCAGAGTAGTTAATACAAAATAATTGACCAAACAATTATACTGTATGTCATGTTAAGTAAGATGGGCCAATGAGACAGCAGGTGGAACTAGGAGCCTAGGATGAAACCAAGCAGAAGGCCCTGGTGCTCTTCTGGAAGGGTCAGAGCCAGCTGTAGGGTAGTGAGGCTTATTTGAGACCCAGAAACTCATACCAAAAATTTATACGATCTCTTTCCAGAAACCAAAAGTTCCAGCATCTCCCACAGATGAGGAAAACTGCTTTTCCTTTCCTAAACCACCCTTGGACCCTGCGAAGATTAGAAGAATAAGCAGTGCCCGGGCTCGCTTATTCAGGGCAGCCTCCCAGGGAGCCCTTCTGCTGGACAGATCCCTTCCTCCCACTGACTGTAAGGCCGTGTAACATCCTTTCAGCTTGGGCATATTTCTTGAATTTGCACACAAAAGCTATTTTTATGTGATTTTTTTTCTAACCCCAGATTATTTTTATATTAATTAAGACTTAGTTAATATTAGGCAAAAGCTGGTTAAGAAACATTGTTAATATATATTTTCTGGGCATTTATAAAGACTAGCTAAATATCACAGTTTTTAAAAAACACAGTATGATAGGAAAAGAATATTAGGATAAGTATTTCCTCATGGATGGTTCACATATATCAGAAATAAGTGATTTTTAAATTAGAGTTCAAAGAGTTGTTAATTTCATTAAAAAACTAATGGGAATTATAAGATTGTTATAATGTATACTAAGCTTGGCTCTTTGATAATACCTTTCTGATCCCATGTGAATATGTAAACAATACTTGAATGGGACTTTATCTACAGCCACAGAATTGCTGCTGGATATCTAAACCTGGGAAAGATCTGACATCCTAAGAAGTGTCACCAACAATTGGAATCAACCACCATCCAGGGCATACTAAAGGTTTTCCAAACTGCCAGAAAGGACCCATTTGTGGGATGACAACCAATTTAGTGGCTCACACCAGCATTTAAAGAAAAATTAAGTAGAATAGAATGTGATAGAAAGTGTCAGGGTACATTACCTGTAATAAGGGTAAGTATTGCTTCAAGAGACTTTACTTGCATCTTCAGGGTATGTTCAGGTCACCCGTTTGCCTGTCTGATCTGTGATATAGATGAAGAGATAGAACCAAGGAGAATAGGAGACAGAGGAAGTGCAGGGTGCTTGCGTCACCCGTGATACCATGACTGAGGGTGTTGCAGGCAGCTTGCTTTACCTTCATGTGCCAGTCTGCTGCTTTTCTAATACAGTCTCACTTTACTAAGTGCCAGTTGTTATTCTGGGCTAACAATCCTGCCCTCAGAGAGCTTACAGTCTCGGGAAGAGAGACAGACATTAATGGGGGAACAAATAATTTGATTTGAACAAATGAGATAATTTGAGTTCTGATGAATGCTCTGAAGAAGATAAACAGAATAATAGGGTAGAGAGTGCCTGTGGCAGGGGTAATCTGCTTTAGCTCAGGTGGTTCTGAAAGGTATCTTTGAGGAGGTGACCTCTTGAGTTGAAATGTAAATAATGTGAAGGGGCAGTCCTGTAAAACCTGTGGATCAAAATGTCCACCCTGAGGGAAAGGCAAGTTCAAAGGCCCAAGATGAGAGCCTCTCCCTCTTATGTAGGGGACCTGGAGGCCAGGTGGCTGGAAAGCCGTTGACTGAGGGGAGGTGGAGACTGCTGAGGCGGGACAGCTCTGCAGGGCCTCAGAGCAAGGCAGACGGACCAGCTGGGTTCCCCTTGCAGGGAAGAGCCAGGGCAGGCTTACGTAAGGTAACACCATGTATGTTTTCCCTTTAGGAGCAGTTCTCAACTGCAGCTGCGCATAAGAAAAATCTAAGTAACTTTTCAGCAGTTCCACAACCAGGGTCTTAGGTCAGACTAGGCAGATCAGCAAGGATTGGCAGTTGTAGGAGCAAGGTGCCTGCCAGGGTGAGAGAGGCGGGGATTTGGGGCTGAGGGCACTTCTTGCTACAGGATGGCAGGACCAGTGTGAGGGTGTCTGCTCTGTTGTTTATCCCGTGGTCTTGTTTAGGAGCATGAGTGCTGTGTACTTTCTGTGCTTAACTCCTGCAAGCTCACATTGAAAACCCTGCCACTTGCTGAGCTGTTGACAATAATGTGGTGATGACAGTGGAAATGAGGGTTTTGCATGCTGTCCTCCTTAGTGCCTCTCCAACGGCCTGCTCCTTCCCTCCCAGGGTACCTTGCTCTGGGCTGCCCTGTCTGGCATCCAAGGACGGTGTCACACCTGTGAGATGCACTGATGCTTGTCTTTGTCGTATTTCTTCTGTCTACTGTTTGCAGTGGCCCCACTTCACCTGAAGTGCTCCAATCACTTCCCATTGGACCTGCACTTTGGATTACCTCTGGAGTCTGTACCAGCACTACAGTGGCAGCAAAAACTCATTGTCATTTTTAAAATGTGTTGCCCAATTATTAAAAACATTTGAGCCTTCCTGACTTGGGATCATTGCCGTTTTAATAGGAGCATCCCTGGGATTCATTTCGGAGTCACTCTATTGTTTAGAAAAGGTAGCCTTTGTTAGGTAACTGAGGCTGGGGAGGATGTCCCTTCACTTAGTGTGACAGTGTTTGTAGCTGGCACTGCCCCACAGGCAGGCCCAGAGTGTGGCGTCAGGTTTGGAATTGCTGGTTTGAGAGAATGAACA